>CM031576.1:3582570-3806517 GCA_018467065.1 Ephestia elutella | reverse complement strand
ACGGGGCCTGACCAACGGAAAAGTATCAAATGGGTTACTTATGTCCGTCGCAGTGGGCAAAATCTAGCCAATAAAATACATTGGTTCAGTAAAAAAAAGAATTTATTACTTATTCAGAATAACATATTTATACAATTTCATAGTTTAATGTCGTAATTACTAATTTATTAGTATTAGAAGCACTCGACATCTAAACTATTTTTATATCACAAAACTGGGCAATTTGTTCTATTTACGGTTCAAAACAGATTTGCTCAGAAGAAAAGATTTAAATACTACCTACCCTTTCAATATATTTTACCTATACATGATTATTAGATATATACCTAAGTCAGGAAAAATTATCCAGCATCTTTTAAAGTTAGCAATTTTACTTATAAACCCGTGCGAAACAAATAGTTTGTTTCATTGTATCGGCAAAACAATATTATAAATTATTTTGTCCGATTTTACAATAAATTACTAAAATCGGTCCTTGATATGCCTGACAGAAAATTAAAAAGTTTGATGCAAAACATCAATTAGCGCGGCTTGGAATTAAAATCGACTCGAATGCTGCGACGGCAAATAGACGCTGTCGTGCCACGATAATGATCAGATGTTATCTGCCGGGCATCCCGTGAAGGCAAACTTTTATAGAGATTATTATTTATAAGAAGGCATATTATAGGACGGACGATTTTCTTAATTTATATAATTATTATTACATATTATATAGTTACATAAACACAATATAGTTTTGACGATTCTAAAAAGCACAACGCGCCTACAACATATTGAGTAAAAAAATGACTGAGTTCAAATAAGTATTTATCCATAGCTGGATCTATACAACTAACACGCATTATGGCAGTGGTTTTATTTACAATATTTCAACTAAATAAGCTCTTAAAGAGTTTAATTTAAATCACAACAATACATGTTATATCATTCTAGTAAAATCTGGGTCAACTTCTCATAAGCCAGTGTAAATCGTCAAAACGAGTGTTTGTAATATATTGGGTAAAACTAAACGCAGGCGTTTCCTGTTATCGCCGCCAGGCGTTTTGGGGTTCTCACACTGCTAGCGTGGATGGCGTCGCGTGTGGTCCGCCATTGCATTGTCCAGGGCGATATCGGTTTGATTTTAATACGCGGAGCGGTCTCGCGTCTTTTGCTTGTTGTTTAGTTTGAGTGATAATTGTGAATCTCCTGTTTGTTAAATAACTATTGAATTTGTGTTTGTGAAAAACTCTGTTATTGTGACTTTTTCTTGTGAGAGGTGAAACGTGGCTGGCTGTTCACATCTGACTGTTCCCGAGTGAAACTACGGGAAGAAATCTATTTAGTTGTCCTGGGGAATTGAGATCTCAAGGGTTAGGTAGGGTGATTAGGAATTCCCCCTTCCCGAAGACACTCAAGTTTGGATCCGAAGAGAAAGAAGATTTAATTTGGCAAGTGTTCAATTGTAGTTAATTTATAGGTTAGGTTATCATATAGGGCCCTGTAGCTCCCTTCATAAGCTACGGTGGTAGCAGACTGCGTTAAGTAAGTTAGGTTTTAGTCGGGCAAACGTGGTGCCGCGTGGAGATTTTTTCCCGGTACTTATTTTTACCGGTGGTTTTTTCCCGGTGAAGTTCCGGTACAGAATTCTTCCCGCCGCTTCGTTTGTCCGGATTCTCGCTGCCACATTTTCTGGCAGCAGAGCGTAGTTGCTCTGCACAATTTTCTGGTAGCAGAGCGTAGTTTATCTACCCTCTATTTGTTCGTTTGTAAAAAATAATTAATTGTTTGTAAAAATTATTAGATTTTTCTTAGTTTGTTTGTATAAGAATATTTGTAACCTTTTTTGTATTTGTTTGCGGTTTGTACCGTGCGTTCCGGGTTTGTGCCATTCTCATACCTACCGCGGTTCTTCGTGTAGTTGCTTGATTTTGTTGTTTTTTATTTACCTTTTGTTATTTTTTGTTTGTGACTTGACGCGATGGCGAAGGCCTCCAATGCTAGGGCGACACTCGCCAACGAATTGAGATGGTTTGTGACGGCCGGAGGACTCCTGTCCCGGAAGGACAGGGAGGGCGCCATACTGCTAAGAGCGGATCACCTCCACTCACGATTGATTAGCGCGGAAGCGGCCATGGCGGCGCTTACCGAAGCCGATCTTACCCCGGAGGCCTACGCAGGTCACATGGCGGACATGGACCAGATCCTGAGTCTGCACGATGATATCGCGGAGGCGGTGACCGCAATAAGGGCGAGACAGGCTGGCGGACCAGCCCCTCGCACACCTGTTAGACAGGAAGGACCAGCGGTTACTGGTCGGCTCCCCACCCTTCAGCTGTCCCACTTTGGGGGTAGGATGGAGGAGTGGGTAGCATATAAAAATATGTTTGAGTCCCTGGTCGTAGCACGACAGGATTTGTCGAAGGCCCAGAAGATGGCCTACCTCCTCTCCACTCTTGAGGATGAAGCGCGGTCGCTCATCCAGCACCTCCGGGTGGAGGACGACCAGTACGATACGGCTTGGGAGTTATTGAACTCCCGCTACCAAAACTTACGTTTGTTAGCGGATGCGCACGCCGCACAGTTGATGGCCCTGCCCAAGGTGGCCAACAGGGCACAGTTGCGCCTGCAGTTGCTCACGCCCGTTACAGTGGCCTGTAACGCGCTCCGCACACTGGGGCTGCCGGTGGACCAATGGTCCTTTTTGCTGGTGCACATTGTATTGGGCAAATTGCCCAATGACATCCGCTCGCGATTTGAGCGCGAGAATGCGGAACGGGATAGCACCACCCTACCAACATTCACTGACTTGGTGAAGTTTTTGGAGTTTGAGGCACGGGCCGCTGAGAATACCATGACGGACTCAGCGCCATCCAGAGCGCCTGAACGTAGGCCCTTGGAACCCTCATGGAGAGGTAAGCCCCAACAGGGACGGCAACCGCCACCGCGTGGAGCTGGTGTGCGGGTTGCACACACGGCAGCAGTCGCGGGGGACGCGGACTGCCTGCAATGTGGCCGGATGGGCCACAGCCTGCTGCAATGCAGGGACTGGCAGAGACTGCCAGTACAAGATCGGCGCCGCATGGCAAAGCGGCATGAACTTTGCTTTTATTGTTTGGGCGGTCACTATGCACGTGACTGTCCCAGTGCCATACCATGCAGTGCATGCCGTGGGCGGCACCACGCGATGCTTTGCATGAACCGCAACGGGGATGGCACCCGGATGTTGAGGCAGGGGTCCCCTATGGGCGGGGGCGCTCCTGCGCGAAGCCCTCCACCACCGGACGGAGGACGCGGCTTCGCTCGTCGCACCCCCTCGGGAGGGGGTCGCGTACCTGCGCGGGTCTTGGCGGACCGGGACCACGCGCCCCAAGGTCATGGCCAGTATGTAGCTGGCCAGGCCCGGATAGGGCCCCCATGGGCGGGGGCCCTAGATCGGACGTGAGAGTGGGGACACCCCCCTCCACGCGGGTTACCAATACCCAACACATGCAGCCGCAGCGGTCTTCTCCGCCGCTGCACGAGTACCCACGGCTGGAGTACCACCCGCCGTACCATATGTATGGCCGGGCCGCGGGTTCTGCCCCCCCTCAGATGGGGATGTGCACTCGCCCGCCATATTATCCGGGTCAGTGGCGCGCCCCTGGTTTGGAGAGAGTGGGGAGCCCGTAACTAGCTTGCTCCCTTGCTGGGACAGAGCCGCGGACGGTTCTGCTCCCTACCGCGGTGGTCCGCGTATGGGGTCGTAGGGGGGAAGCCATTAATTTGAGAGCTCTGTTGGACTCAGGGGCTCAAAGCAGTTTGGTTACCACTCGAGTGGCACACCAGTTAGGTTTAGTCGTGGAAGACTCGCCTGTGCCACTTCTTGGAGTTGGTGGCATACAAGTGAAGTGTCTGACGGGCCAGACACTTGTCACCTTTTCTTCGCTGAAGTCCTCCACAATGAGGATCACGACTTCGGCTATGGTAATGGATACCATTGCGGGTTGGCACCCCTCGACAGACATACCGCCGGGTGTGTTGTCTTTGGTTTCGGGTCTGGATTTGGCCGACCCCTTTGTCTTTCATCCCGGCCCAGTGGACTTGCTCCTGGGCTCGGACGTATTGGGTTGGATTTTGTTGGGTACACAGAAGGCTCTGGGTTCGTCTTCACTGATGGCAGTGTCTACGATTTTTGGTTTCGCCCTGATGGGCCCTGTGTTTGATAATGGCACCGCGGAGGAGCCACCGGTTGTCGCATCTGCGTCCTTGGCCAAGACCATGCAAAGGTTTTGGGAGGTGGAGGAGCCACCTATGAGTTCCAGGATGGATCCGGAACACGCTGAGTGCGAAGCCCTTTTTCGATCGACCACGGAGAGGTTGCCCTCCGGTCGGTTTGTAACTAGGTTACCCTTTGTTGCCTCTCGTCCTAGCCTAGGGCAAAGTAGGGCGCTTGCGGAGAAACGACTGCTGTCCATGGAGCGACGTATGCAGCGTGACCACGTACTTCGCGATAAATATATTGAATTTATGCGCGAGTACGAGGATTTGGGTCACATGTCTCCGGCTCGAGTTGATTGGAGCTCAACTGAGCATTATTTTTTGCCCCACCACGCGGTGGTGAAGGCCTCAACGGGCAAGTTGCGGACTGTCTTTGATGGGTCCGCACCCACTTCGAACGGAGTTTCGTTGAATCTATGTTTGCATTCAGGTCCCAAATTGCATAGGGACATAATTGACATCATCTTGAACTTTAGAAGACATCAAGTGGTTTTTGGCGCGGACATCCGGATGATGTTCCGCCAGACAGTCATACATCCTGAGGACAGGCGATTCCAGTTGATACTCTGGCGTGAGCGCCCTGAGGATCCTGTGACGGTGTATGAACTCAATACAAACACCTATGGTTTGGAATCTAGTCCCTATATCGCCATCAGATCATTGCTTGAATTGGCAGAGCGGGAACGGATCCGCTTTCCCCGTGGGGCTTCCGTGCTGTCACGTGACTTGTATGTAGATGACGTGTGCACCGGAGCCCAGAGTATTGAGGAGGCCCTCCTACTGCGGGATGAATTGATTGAAATATTGAAGACAGGTGGCTACGAGCTACGTAAGTGGTTGTCTAATGAGCCTAAAGTTCTAGAAGGGATCCCGGAGGATCACCAACAGAACCCTCACCTGTTTGAGGATGTGGATGATCCCAACAGGATAGCGGTGCTGGGCATGCAGTACCAGCCGCTAACCGATATTTTTACATTCCAAGTGGACTTGGAAATACCAAAAGTCTGGACTAAGAGAACGGTGTTGTCCGTAATAGCTCGTATGTTTGATCCAAGCGGTTGGATCAGTCCAGTGATATTCTCTGCAAAGTGTCTTCTTCAGAGACTTTGGACTTTGGGCGTCTCGTGGGACGAGCCGCTGTTTGGCTCTCCATTGGATGATTGGCTCGAGTTGTTTTCATCGATTAAGGAAGTCAATCGGATTGCCTTGCCTCGTCGAATATTGCCCCCCGGGAAATATCGAGCCAGCCTGCATGGCTTTTGTGACGCGTCGGAGCGAGGCTACGCCGCGTCAGTCTATATGCGGACAGTTGACGCCGATGGCCGGGTCAATGTCTCGCTTTTGTTAGGGAAGAGCAAGGTCGCCCCCATCAGGACTAGGCTGACTATTCCCAAGCTTGAGTTGAGTGGAGCTCACCTTCTTTCTAAATTGTTGCATCACGTTGCCAGTGAGCTGGCGGCCACGGTCGAGATACGAGACATCTTCGCCTGGTCGGATAGCCAGGTCGCGCTTGCATGGTTGCGCGCGGCCCCACATACCTTGGAGGTTTTTGTTGGAAACAGGGTTTCCCAAATTCAAAATATTGGAATTGATATAACATGGAGACATGTGCCGGGAGAGCTTAACCCAGCGGACTGTGCTTCCCGAGGTTGTACGGCACCAGAATTGGTGTCACACCCGCTCTGGTGGGGTCCAGAGTGGCTGATGGGATCAGAAACTTCTTGGCCTGTCTGTCAGACAGATGTTACTTCTTTGAGTTTGACTGGGCTCCGTGTACATGCTGTAGTCGCTGAGACGACGTCGGAGCCGGATTGGCTACTTGCTCGGTATAGCAGCTTGGATAAGCTTCTGGTGTTACCAGTTGGATTAAGCGTTTCATACATAATTGTAGAAACCCACAGGCAAAGCGGTTGGAGCCGATTGCAGGTGCAGAAGAGCGCCGGAGCGCATTGTTGCATTGGGTCCGTGTCGTGCAGACCGGACGGTTTGAGTCGGAGCTTCGTATTTTGCGCGACGGACGCGCTAAGTTGAAGGGCGCGGTCGCTCGTTTGAACCCGTACATCGACTCGGATGGGCTTCTTCGGGTTGGAGGCAGGCTCCGGAAGGCGGATCTTCCATATGAGACTCGCCATCCTCTGTTGTTGCCCAAGGGCGGACCCTTGGTGCAGCTTTTGGTGTCTGATCGACACATTCGTAACGCCCATGCTGGGTGCAATGCTTTGCTGGCTATTTTGCAACGCGAATTCTGGATTTTGTCTGCCCGAAGAGCAATCCGTAGTGTTCTGTTTCGATGTATTGCATGTTATAGGTTGAAGGCATCCACGATGCAACCACAGATGGGTGATTTGCCCGCTGATCGAATCCGACCTTCGAGACCGTTTGACGGCGTTGGAACCGATTTTGCCGGTCCCTTTTCTATCAAGGCTTCTCCCTTTCGTAATGCCCGTATTGTGAAGGGCTATTTGTGTGTATTTGTTTGTTTGGCCACCAAGGCTGTCCATTTGGAGGTGGTATCGGCTCTGACTACGGAGGCCTTCGTCGCCGCGTTGGATCGCTTTGTTTCGCGTCGAGGTCTACCTTCCCTTATTAGGTCTGACAATGGCACAAACTATAAGGGAACTGTAAATTATCTTAAGGATGTTTCTGTGTTTATTGATAAAAATTGTACTAGTTTAAGTCAAATTGCTGCCCAAAGGGGAATAACCTGGAAGTTTAGTCCCCTCAAGTTGCCCCCATTGGGGAGGGATTTTTGAAGCGGCTGTGAAATCCGCAAAGACCCACCTCCGCCGCATTATCGGAGAAACGGCTCTAACTTTTGAAGAGCTGGCCACAGTGTTTTTGTAAAGTTGAGGCGGTCCTCAACTCTCGTCCTCTCTGTCCGCTATCTCCAGATCCAAAATGACTTGGAAGCTCTCACCCCCTGGTCATTTTTTGGTGGGAGAGGCCGTTGAATGCCCTGCCCGAATACCCGTGGAAGGATGAACGCGTATATCGGTTGTCGCGTTTTCAAATGTTGCAGCAAATGAGCCAGGACTTTTGGCGTCGCTGGTCGCTTGAATATTTGCATTTGCTGCAGCAAAGAGTGAAGTGGACAGACAGGACTGAGCCTCCCAGGGAGGGTGATTTAGTATTGTTAAAAGAGGCAAATTTGCCCTCATTGCTTTGGCGACGAGCTCGCATATTACGTTTGATTCTTGGCGGAGATGGCACTCCGCGTGTGGCTGAGGTGTTGGTCGACGGTTCGATTTTAAGGAGAGGTGTGACCTCTCTCGCCCGCCTTCCCGTAGAGTAAGCTAGCGGTCTGCTTCTCAGACCGGGACGGGGGGATGTTTGTAATATATTGGGTAAAACTAAACGCAGGCGTTTCCTGTTATCGCCGCCAGGCGTTTTGGGGTTCTCACACTGCTAGCGTGGATGGCGTCGCGTGTGGTCCGCCATTGCATTGTCCAGGGCGATATCGGTTTGATTTTAATACGCGGAGCGGTCTCGCGTCTTTTGCTTGTTGTTTAGTTTGAGTGATAATTGTGAATCTCCTGTTTGTTAAATAACTATTGAATTTGTGTTTGTGAAAAACTCTGTTATTGTGACTTTTTCTTGTGAGAGGTGAAACGTGGCTGGCTGTTCACATCTGACTGTTCCCGAGTGAAACGACGGGAAGAAATCTATTTAGTTGTCCTGGGGAATTGAGATCTCAAGGGTTAGGTAGGGTGATTAGGAATTCCCCCTTCCCGAAGACACTCAAGTTTGGATCCGAAGAGAAAGAAGATTTAATTTGGTAAGTGTTCAATTGTAGTTAATTTATAGGTTAGGTTATCATATAGGGCCCTGTAGCTCCCTTCATAAGCTACGGTGGTAGCAGACTGCGTTAAGTTAGTTAGGTTTTAGTCGGGCAAACGTGGTGCCGCGTGGAGATTTTTTCCCGGTACTTATTTTTACCGGTGGTTTTTTCCCGGTGAAGTTCCGGTACAGAATTCTTCCCGCCGCTTCGTTTGTCCGGATTCTCGCTGCCACATTTTCTGGCAGCAGAGCGTAGTTGCTCTGCACAACGAGAGTAAGCTACATGTTTTTTTTTTTTTTACAAGCTTATATAACTTGCAATTACCTATCTTTCGTCTTTTTTTTTTAATTTTTATTAGTTAACTAGCACACAAAATAGACTACAAGTAACACAAAAAGAAACATAATGGTAGATCTAGATCATATATGAAAATATACATAAAGTCCGTTTATTCATAATTGTCCTATTATATAAACAATCTTACCATGTCGTTTTGTGATTTTACTACAATATAAATTAAAATAGACTTTGTAGGAAATTACTTTCGTGATTACTAAATATTTAACAAATATTAGTTCAAACCTAAACATTAGAATTTGGGGAAAACATTAGGTTGAATTTATTTTCAACAAAATTCAACAAAAAGTACTGTGAAGTTTGTTTACATAGTAGGACAATTAAGAAAAAATGGAGTTTATTTACCTCATGATTTGTTTTATTGATTGCAAAAGTAATGGTTTCTCGTTTAAACTACTCTAGGTAGGGAAATAGTTCTACTAACTACTTACATTACCTGGGGGCCGATTCCACTAATTACAAACGTCGATATCGTGTCTCAATTGTGTCTCAAAATCCAAGGAAATTAAATAAAGTGACAAGATCTCTGTAAGACTTCTATGTTTTATTAGGATTTCTTTGGCTTTTGAGACACAACTGAGGCACAACATTTACGTTTGTAATTTGTAGAATCAAGGGCCTGGTGGTGCACCCAGGATAGGTAGCAGCTAGCTACCTAGCCAAACGAGAGAACTATTCAACAGAATATTTTTTACATATTTAATGCACTAGAAATACTCAGATCACTGTAAATATGAAACATGTGAACATTATTATTTACAAAAGTTAAAGCAGAACTTACATATAAATATCATATGATATAAGCTGACATTGTGCGCCATATTTATCATGACTTTTACATAAATGAAGACTAGCTAAATAAATACTATGTTTCCCAGAAAGTTCACAGGAAAACATATATTTTTATCCTTAATAAAAGCATAAACTTAGCAATACTAAGTTTATGAATAAAAGGGAGGGCCGTGTCAGGGCTGGGCCCACCCACTAGCATTTTTTTTAGGAGTACAATTTAAAAACATCACCAAAAGAATTTGAGGACCTTACCTTTTTTACCTTTACCTAAGGAAATTAAATACAGTCTATATATAACTTACTAGCTTTCGCCCGCGGCTTTCCCCGCGTGAGTTTCCTACAGAAACCGCGCCTTTTCATGGGATGAAAGGTACCCTATGTCCTTCTCCGTACTTCTAACTATGTGTATGCGAAATTTCAAGAAGATTGGTTCAGTAGATAAAGCGTGAAGAGGTAACAAACAAACAAACAAACTCACTCTCACATTTATAATATTAGTTCCGAAATTACGATACGATTATTTTATGACATACTAATTTTTACCCGCGCGTTTACTATTGATATTTAGTTTATTCTCTCCTTCTAAAGCTGGAATAACAGCCACCAGTAGCTTAATCCTGTGTACTGGATTGGCACTGGATTTGTAAACATATTTCAATCCAGGACAGCGTCCAGTATCCAGCACTAGATCTGAACAAAGCACGTTCTATTTCACTTGTGCTCCCCGCACACATCGTGTCAGTGGCACTGGATCTGTGTGTAATGTATATGCATGTTTTTTATAACGCTTCAATATGCGCAACACTGATTTTTGAACAATCATTTATTTATTTCGTCGGACATAGGTGGTACATGGTGTATATGGTAAACATATGTTGCTCTATGCTGCGCCATTTGACATGCTAAATTTTCATTAAAAAATACTAAAATTTAAAAATTAATTTGATTCTGATTTATTTTTATATGTAGTAGGTACATGTCTCCACCTCAACAATCCACCAACGGGATCAATGTGAAACTGCCTTGATTGGAGTTTAGGTGTAAACCTGTACAAGTTTACACCTAAACTCCATTTATTCTTACCAGTCCTATCATGTAAACAATCTTACCATGTCTTTTTATGATTTTACAACAATATAAATTTAAATAGACTTTTTAGGAAATTACTTAGAATGTTTAGGTTTGAACTAATATTTGATTTATTTTCAACAAAATTCAACAAAAAGTACTGTGAAGATTGTTTAAATGATAGGACTGGTAAGAATAAATGGATTTCACATTTTTTATTGGCATTACAACTGTGAAATCCGCATCAAAGTTCATTTAGTAATTTTAGCGAGATGCTCATGCAAACATACAGACAGAAAGAACTCAGGCAATATTTCTAAAAAAACATTTAGGCTTCTATTGGCCCTATAAAGACCCAGTAGCTAACAACATTGTAGGTGTGGAGTCCTGCCTCTCAGCACTTTCTGGACTTTTGGGGCTATTGTTACGACACTGGTTCTGCCGCTACACTCCAGTGACGACCCTGCATACGTATTATTACTTAAATACCCATTTTCCTATGTACAGAGCTGTGGTACAGAGAGACCAGTTACAGTTTTATTATTATATATACGGCCCTCATGTATCGATACTCTTGTTACTGACATGGAGATAGTTTACAAATTAAATCCTCTAAGATTTTTCAAACGTCGCTCCAGTTCGTCAAGTCCTTCTTCATCATCAGGCCACGCTGGCTGTTTCTCTCGTTCTCCACCGGGAGCCATTTGAAAAGAACCACCAGTTTTTCCTGGACTTTCAGCACTAAAGTACTCAGTGCTAGCTGCAAAGGCTCCATCTTCATGCTTATCTTGCTTATTGAAATACCACACTCCATTGTCAATCTTGTGATCCTGCACTTGGAAATCATTACTGTATAGTCGCGGGGGAGAAGTGTAGTCTACTTCCGCCGGCTGGCCTGGGTGCAGTCTGTCATCTTGTCTTAGCTCACTGGACCAGGCATCAGTGATCTGTTCAGCCGGAAGATACCAACTCTTTGTAGGCCGATTGGAACTTGCCTTTGGCTTTTCTGCAAGACTTTCAGCTACAGCAATTTTTTCACGTTTCTTCTGCCCCGGACTGGTGGCCTCCACATCCAATTTGTCAAGTTCTGCTAGTATACGCTCTTCACCATCAAAAACAAAATCCCTTTCGCTGACCTTCTTTGGTTGCTTTTTTGCTGCTTTCTCTGGCTTGACCGGAGTGCCTCCTCCGGGAGGCCCAGGCTGATCCAGAAGATCCTTTAGCTCTTGTTCTAATTCTTCCACATCATAATCGTCTATTGTGGTACCCAATGCTTTTTCTACTTCATTGTATGATTCTAGCACTTCTTTCAAACTATCCATTGTCTCATGGACCGCTTCTTCCTCCAGACCAGACTCCTTCATGCCGCGCTTCATGGCTTGAGAGCTAGTTTTATAAGTATCCACAATGACAGCATTCACGTTCTAACCTCTCTCATTTGTTGCAATAGTTGCTTAACATTTTCCAATGCTGATTCACATTGGGTGAGACGATGTTGGACTTTGAGTTTACGTCTCAGATGATTTTTCGCAGCTAATTTGTTGCCAAGCTGCAATGCCGCCCTAGCGTCGCTCTCTGCATTAGCAACGTCGCGGGACAATCGTGTCGCATCACATGACAGTCTTGCTTCAGATGCCATCAGTTTGACTAATGCCTTGTCAGTATCAGATACTGGTGTAGCTTTCTTGTTAGGTTCTGCCAATTTGACCACATCATCTTCTTTTACAGCACTACCCTGGGATACAAGGTAACCCAACAAAACCTCAAAAGTCTCTCGTCCTTGCTCAAACCCACACGCTTTCATTAAATGATCTATTGTACCAATGCGTTCAACCCCCGCAGGAAAGTTGTATAGAAGGTCTGTGGCTTGATCTTTTACTGCACTCTCCAGTACAAATCTTTGTGTTGTCTCAATACTTGCTTTTGGGAGGCCATCATTATCCAAAAGCTGCTTAGCTGGTAGAAGTGAAGTTACTGCTGTGAGCGCAAATGCTGCAGGCTTGAAGGCTAACCGGGCGCCCCAGCGGACCCAACCTTCACGGCCATTGTGGAGGATCTGTTGGTATTTAGATAAGGGTGATAGTTCACCATTCCTGAACATTTCTTCAATAACAATGTCCATGCATGCACAGGTCCTACCTTTACGCTGAAACGCAAACTTGGCATCCGCAGAGCACAATATAGGATCTCTCTTGTGTTTACACCACTGTCTCAACATATCTGACCAAAACTTCATCTTCATATCCCAAGATTCAGGATTGGCGGACTTTAATCTAAAAGGAGCGAATAATGCATTCATTCGCACGTCGTCTGACCAACATTGTGGTAGTTTATCTTCGGGAAACACACTTCCAGGTAGAACCATTTTAATTACAAAATTGTTGTTTCTAGAGAACAGACAATATTTTCTTACACACTAAGCACAACACAAATAATCACAAAATTACTCACAAATTATGTAAAATTCTTTAATCTTTGTTTGTCAATTTATAAATAAATTTCGTTCAACTGACATTTATTCAACTGTAGGTTAGGTTGTTGACAGTGACATTTGAACTCAAGTTTAAAATGTGAAAAGAAAAATGGGTTCATACAGCCAAGATTAATAAATTTTAAGGACATCAACCCACAGATGCGCACAGACTCTAATACTCTTTAAAAAATATATATTTCTGTGCATAAGCTAAGCGTACACATAGGTAGGTAGGTAGGCAGTTTCTACAGTAGTACAAAGCTGATGATGATGATGATAGCCAAGTTTTCAGTTTAAGATATTGTTGTATTGTATTCAACATTATTTATTCAAGTAATATCAACACAACACCACTGAAGATTGAAGTCTAATTTTTCAAACCGGATTGGTAGTTCCTGAGACCGCTCTCTCTTCAGCTTTATTATGCTTACCCACTTTTACCTCATGTATTCCCTTCGTTAGCCAAATGGAAACAGCCTTTATTTTAACAGCAACATCGCTGAATGGTAACTTCTCATAATGGCCTACATCTACACCTACCTACATCAAAACGAATGGGATCCCTAATAATCATTATATTTTATTTTAACAAATAACATGAATCCCCAAATTCTCCAACTTCTAACAAATAATACAAATTGGTTCCGTAAACAAACATTTATTGCTTAATCAGAATCGGAGGCGGTGCCGCGGCCACTGGACTCGTTGTCACTAGTGTCCATGGCTTCCAACTCGGGTTTTGGAGTCATTTCCCCCACGGACTTTATACACCTGATTGTGTATTTGTTGAAGTCGCATCTGCAACAAAACAATTTCATACATACAGAGAATCACGTCTTTATCCCTAACGGGGTAGACAGAGCCAAGAGTAGTGAGACAAGGCCACGCTTAGCTTAATAGTGAAAACAATTCCGATGTGTTATATAAGTGTAAGGCATGCATTCTATTTGTATGTTTATTTGAAACGGGGCGGGTAGTTCGGTAAGAATCACGAAATAAGGGGGAGCGAAATATCACGTGTAATATTTATATCCATACTAGCTTTTACTCGCAGCTTCCCTCGCGTGAATTTCCCATTGGAACAGTGCTTTTTCCTCCTTCCCAGATATAGGAACATATGTTCCTATATCTGTGGCATAATCACATGTGACTACACTTGACCTTAATATATATCAGATAAAGTATCACCAACGATGATCCATCTTGATAGGACGTCAAGACGTCGACCTTACCTTGCATAATGTTGATAAGTACGGTCACATTGATATGTATTTAATTTCAGATCTTATGACATTGTCATAAGGACCGATATGCTTACATATTAATGCTCGTGACTGTACATAAAATTATTTGGGGAAATTTTTCAATGAAACTATGCTGTACGTTGAACCTGATATAATCTGCTCATATGTTTCTCGAGCATGGTCGTATGATACAGAACACGTTTTCATCCCTTACGGGGTAGACAGAGACTAAGCATGGAACTCTAATAAGATCGAATATGAGTCCTAACAAGTCCCAAATTTAGAATGAAGTAAGCATGCATTTGGGACGGAAGAATATATTTTAGTACGGGAAGATTAAACATTAACCTCAAAATATATAACATAGTTATGATTTTACCTATCGGAATGAACTAAAAACCATTTTATAGATAATTCAATGATGTTCATTCTTGTCATTGACAGTTTTTTCCTATCTCTGATAGTTTTTTAGAAAATAAAGAAAAACGACGGTCAGGGACACATATGGGGGGGAGGGGGGGAAACCGGTACCCTAGGGCCGGGGACTTTTTAGGAAATACTTCTAGGACTCTGATGAACACTTGTGCCAAAAATTAAAATCTATTGTTATACATAAATTAAAAAAAAAAAACAGAATAATATTTTTGATTTTTTTTAATATTTTAATACATTTGAGGTTTGGCTCAAAATTTGCTTAAATTGCCCGTACTATTTTTCATGTGGGATGAATATGAGTGGGCCGAACGAAAAACAAACTTATAATAATAATAACATGAATATGTGAAGGACAGCAGGATAGCTGATTTGAGCTGTGGAAATAAGTAGTTAAATACTTTTATTATAACACTAGCTGGCTATAGGAGGTATGGGTCAAAATAAAATACTTGCAGTTAAAAACTATTGAAATAAATTTATTTATTTTATATTTCTTTTCCCTTCGAAGTAATACGTCCGTCTATCAAGATCCCGTGACGCAATGTGAGAGAGTCAAAACATACAGTGGTTACATGGAGAGAAACAAAGCATTGTTGGGGGTAATATTAAATTTTGCAATATAGACTCCAACAGCCCGCGGCTTGGATAGATAGTTTGTTTGGAAATTTCGGGAAATCCTCTCTAAGTGCTCCTCTACACCTAAGGAACCGACATGCTTCAGCTTCCTACGCCCAGTAGTTTTGGCTGTGCGTTTTCTGTCAGTCACTCAGTCAGTAACGGAGCAATTTTTTAAATATTGAAATTACTATTTTGGCAACAGCTAGTTTAAGATATCTTTCTATTACTTACATCTTACTCAACTGAGAGTATTTGACAGTGAGCACTTTCTCCAAAGCCAGCAAAGTGGTGGCGGGGAACTTCCTTCGTTTCACTGCGACCACAGCTTTCACCCACAGCAGCAAATGTTCTAAATGCCGGCTGTCTTCCAACAAGCGAGCCACTGAGGTCAGTAGGCGGTCTACGTAGTCGTCTTCCAGGCTCGATACTGTCAGTTCAACTGGAAAATATAATAAATAATAATCCTACTATATATAATACTAGCTTTTGCCCGCGGCTTCGCCCGCGTCGATTTCCCACGGGAACAGTGCTTTTTCCGGGATGAAATGTACCCTATGTTCTTCTCCGTACTTCCAGCTATGTGTATGCGAAATTTCAGGAAGATTGGTTCAGTAGATAAAGCGTGAAGAGGTAACAAACAAACAAACAAACAAACTTACTTTACTTGAGAGGGCAGTTTACTTGCAACTTTGTAGATATATTGAGGCTAATGACATTTTGCCGATTTATCAGTCAGGTTTTAGAAAAGGAATGGGCACTGTCACCGCGCTGTTGGATGTTGTCAACAATATATTATCCGAACAAGATTCCGGTAAGGGCACTTGTCTAGCATTGTTGGATTTCTCGCGCGCCTTTGACTGCATTCTGGTTCCTCTACTACTTTCCAAGCTCTCTTACTATGGGGTTGAACAGAGTTCCCTCGCTTGGTTTGATAATTACCTTCAAGGTCGAACCCAGCGAGTAAAAATTAGAAAGGAAGACGGAAAATACATCTTCTCTGACTCAAAATCTATTGATCGTGGGGTTCCTCAGGGATCAATTCTCGGCCCTCTTCTTTTTATAATATATGGTGCGGATCTTGTGAGGAGTATTAAATATTGTAAATATCACCTATATGCAGATGATGTTCAATTGTACATCTCTGCTAAACCGGAAGACTTTGACGTGGCAGTGTCTCATATTAATGAGGATCTGGATAGTGTGGCTCATTGGGCTGATAGAAACGGACTGGTTCTAAATCCTAGTAAATCAAAATTTGTTATTTTAGGCTCAAAATGTCAAATTTCTAAAATTCTTGCTACCGACGTGTCGATCAAAGTCTGCAACAACGAGATTGTACGGGTCGAAGAGGCAAAAAATTTGGGAATACTTCTCGATAGCCAATTACGCTTTGAAAAACACGTTGCTAACTTGGTAAAGTCCTGTTTTTACCGTCTTAAAATGTTATATCGCATTCGACATCTACTAAGCCAAACCGTTAGGGTCATGCTTTGTGAATCATTGGTTCTATCATGTCTAAATTACGGTGATCTTATCTATGGACCTAGAATGTTGGCTAAGTCGCGTCGCCTAGTACAGAGAGTGCAAAATGCTTGCTGTCGCTTCTGCTACAACATACCACCTAGAAGTCATATATCACCTTACTTGAACGCAGCTTCTACTTTGAATATGGAGTCAAGAAGACACTTTGCACCTTGCATCTCTCCTGTTTGACGTGTTAAAATTTAAAAAACCCAAATATCTGTTTTCCAAATTAAGGGTATCAGCATTTCACCAAAGATATGGTACTTGAAAAACCCGCGGAATAATATTAGCAGGTTATTGTCACAAAACTGCAGCTTTCGCCGGCAGCTTCCGTTACCTAGCAACCAAATGCTGGAACAATATTCCTCCACCTATAAGAAATTCAACGTCCAAATATTCTTTTAAAAAACTTTTCAAAGAGTCACTATTAACTAAATAAAGATTAGGTATACCGCGTGGTTGGTTGGTAACGGATTTTGCCATTTAATGCTATAAATATGTGTACTTTTATAACAACGGACATGACAACATTCACATGACAACTACATCTATAACACTGGACATGACTTATAAGTATTATTTATTGCGTTACAATTTCATTATTTATGTATCTATATTTATTTATCTCTTGGTTTATACTAAATTAATCTCGTTTTATTATGTGCTTGATCGCTGTGCTGTGTTGTGCTTGTATAGTGTAATAGCGTAGAAATACTGAGTCGTAACAATCAGGCCATAGCAGAAAACCAGTGCTTTGCTCATCATAGCTGTGAGCAAAGATTTTCACTGAGCTATGGCCTCTTTGAATTGCTGCAGCGCACACTTGCTGAATCTGTGTATTGTTAGTTTTAGTTTTAGATTTAAGTACCTACTTATAAGCATGTGTGTGCTAAGCTTTCAAATAAAATTTTCATTCAATTCAATTTAATTCAATTTCCCATTTATAATAATATTAGTTAGGATTACAAATGCAAAAGTTTGGATGCGAGTTTGTGAGGATGTTTGTATCAATCACGCAAAATCAACTGGCGGGATTTCGATGATTCACATAGTTAGTTGTACTGAGAAGGACATAGGGTACCTTTCATCCCGGGAAAAAGCACAGTTCCCGTGGGAAATTCACGCGGACAAAGCCGCGGGCAAAAGCTAGTAAATAAATGAAATAATCAGTTTAAGGCCATGTACCCCACATTTGAAATAATTGTAATTTTTCATAAAGAAATGTACATAATTAGAGTTTAATTGCGAAGTGAAAAAAAATACAGGATATAGATTGTGTTCTTTATTAAAGTTTCAACCGTGTACCTTTTAATAAAAATACATATTTTCGGCTTAATTACTTCATAAAGGCACCGAAAATTTAGAAAAAATTTCAGCTTCAAGTCATGAAACTTAAAATTTTCAGCGATAACATATATGTACATATTTTTAAATAATTAGTTATAACCGAGCACTTTTGTTTTTAGTCTAATATTTTTAAAGATATTTGAGAAATAGTTGCTAAATCGGTACAAAATCTGTTCGATCCTGCCAACGAAAGTAGAACATTGTGTTGTGCAAAAAACTATCTTATTGTAACGCGCACACGCCGCGGTTAAGCGCATATGAATTTTGTTTTTAGCCTCGGGTCAGACCTCGTCTCAAAATGAAAAAAAAAACTCACTATCTCCAGGCGGTACGGTTTCCACGCACTGCTGTATGAGTGTATGTTCGTTGAGTTGCAAAGCGCCCACTAACGCTTTGCCCCACGACTTCTCTTGCAAAAGTTGCCTCACTGCGTACGGTGTGGAACCCTCTTCTAGGCGATACGGTCTGAAATACAAATATACATTTAAAAAGGTTTATGTTATCACCAGTATAGAGGCAGCGATACAAGTGGAAATCGCTAGTCTCTGCCTAACCCCACAGGAAAAAGGCGTGATAATATGCATGTATGAATGTTTATGTGCCAGACGTTCAGCCGAAAGTGCGTAATAGCCGTAGATTGCAGAAATTGCAGATATCTATATGAAAGTAGTATCAAAATCAAAATGTGTAGGGCACGGAGTAGCGGGACAAAATTTACAATTTTTTTTTTATCAAAATTCGTTACCAAATCAATCAAATTATTTTTATATAGCATTTTTGACATTAAATTTTATTGACGACTAGCTATGTTATTCGGCTTTGCTCCCGTGGAAATTTCTAAGGGGGGGTGCAAGTCAAAAGGCCGAGTTGCCGTCTTGATTGATAGCAAAGAGCAACAGCAAAAATAATCTTTCGGCTCTTTACCTAATCCGGGCGAATCTTGGAATTGCAAAAATATAAAAATAAAATTGGCGAGGTGCTTGCACAAGACAAGACTACTTTATTAGCACACAAGATCACACTTCCATACACAAAGCACCCACGCGACAAAGACTACAATGACCTACAATGTCCAAATACCATGTAAACAAGTAATTACTTTGTAAAGAAAATAAAGTATTTTTATTATTTTTACCTCTAGTTTACTAGCTGCGCCCCGGGGCTTAGCTTCCGTGGAAATTTCGGGATGAAAAGTACTTTATGTGCTATTCCCGATGTTTTTCTACCCGTGTAGGTACTAAATTTCATCGTAATCCGTCCAGTAGATTTTGCGTGATTGAGTAACAAACATCTTCACAAATTCACAAACTCACATCCAAATTTTCGCATTTATAATATTAGTAGGATTTATAAAGGGCCATTTAGACGGTGCAAGTTTCTTGAACATTCAAGAGCAATAATTGCATGCAATAATTGAAGTGCAAGAATTGACTTTTAAGAATTGAAAACAACTGTTTACATGGTGATGTAAATAAAAAACTTGAATGCAAATTTTGACATTCAATAATTGCCAGTGTATTCTGTTTACACGTATACAATTGTTTAGGCAATTATTGCATTCCATTTTTTTAACACAGATTTGTATGGGCACGTGCCATTTTTTAGCGACTTGCTTCAAGAATTGCACGTATTTGCGTTGTCAAATTTTTCATGCAAGAATTGAATGACATTTTCTGGCGTGTATTGTTTACACCAAGAAAAGTTTTGAATCCAAACTTACATACCAGTTCAAGAATGTTACGTGTTGTTTAGACTATGCAAGTAAATTATTGCTTCAATTTAATCATATTCAACAGGCAAGAAACTTGTACCGTCTAAATGGCTCTTAAGTATCAGACCTGAAAGTGCCGTCGATGCCAGCAGTCTGTCCGTACAGCAGCAGCCCCTCGCTGCCCGCCGCGGCGAACGTATCTCCTGTGGGGGAGAATCTGATGCAGAACACGCGGACCTACAAGTATAGAATCAAACATTTATACAATAAATCAATATTACAAATTCAAAAATCTGTACAAACCATAAAGTGAGAAGAAATATTTTTTTTTATAAAAACTAAAACAACATACAAATTAAAAAATCTATACAAACAAAATCAATATATACTCCATCACGCAAAATCTACTGGACGGATTTCGATGAAATTTGGTACACGGGTAGAAAAATACCGGGAATAGCACATAGGAATATTAAAAATGCGAAAAGGAGTTTGTTTGTTTGTTACCTCTTCACGCTTTATGTAATGAATCAATCTTCCTGAAATTTCGCATACACATAGTTAAAGAAATAATGAGAAGGATACTGCCATTCATCCCGGGAAAAAGCACTGTTCCCGCGGGAAATTCAAGCGGGCGAAGCCGCGGGCGAAAGCTAGTCCTAACTATGCTAACTAATATTATTAATGCGAAAGTGAGTTTGTTTATTTATTTGTTTGTTTGTTACCCCTTCACGCTTTATCTACTAAACGAATCTTCCTGAAATTTCGCATACACATAACTGGAAGTACGGAGAAGGACATAGGGTACCTTTCATCCCGGGAAAATGCACTGTTCCCGTGGGAAATTCACGCGGGCGAAGCCGCGGCGAAAGCTAGTAATATATAAAACCAGCTAAGCTAAGCCTAGCTAGCAATCATAGCTAGCAATATATTTAAAAAAAAATTATTAGAAATTTGAATGCGTTTGGCCTCAATCTTGCCTGATGAAGCAACGATGAGGTCTAAGGTGGTATACGCAAACTCAAAATATGCCTATTCACTCTTGCCTTGAAAACCGCTAAATTATATTTCAGTACTCACCGCCGGCTTGACCCTCCTGTCGGCCATGTCCCCCCGCGTGACCCCGGGTAATCTGACCCCCACATCGCCCCCTTCCAATTCCGTCCTCTCTTCCACTAGCGCCATGTTGCCGAACTCCGTTAGAAGACGGCGGTTGGTGAAGTCCTGTAACAGCAAGTATAATAGGAATTCAATGCCTAACAAAGTGCATTTTGTATTTCTCTTTCTCTCTCAGCCGAAAGACGTCCACTGCTGGACAAAGGCCTCCCCCAAACATTTCCACGTTGCCCGGTCCTGCGCTGCCCGCATCCATGCGCATCCCGCGACCTTCACCAGGTCGTCGGTCCACCGAGTGGGAGGCCTGCCAACACTACGTTTTCCGGTTCGTGGTCGCCACTCGAGAACTTTTCTGCCCCAACGGCTATCTGTTCTACGAGCTATGTGCCCCGCCCACTGCCACTTAAGTTTCGCGATTTTGCGGGCTATGTCGGTTACTTTAGTTCTCCTACGGATCTCCTCATTTCTGATTCGATCACGCAGGGAAACTCCGAGCATAGCGCGCTCCATCGCCCTTTGGGTGACCTTGAGCCTTCTTATGAGGCCCATAGTAAGCGACCACGTCTCAGTTCCGTATGTCATTACTGGCAACACACACTGGTCAAAGACCTTAGTCTTGAGACACTGCGGTATTTTGGACGATAAGATATCGCGAAGTTTTATTTTGTATTTACTTTAGTGAAACCAAATGTAATGCAATGAATAAATAAATGCTTGGGTACCTACACAATAATTCAATACCACTGCATTATTCAACGACCTCCGTGGCATAGCGGTCATCACGCCGGACTGCCACACGGAGATCCCCGGATTCGATACCCGGACAGGTCAAGATGGAAAATGATCTTTACGACTTACTCACATAGCCTATGTCACTCGGAGGAATGCAAGGAATCAAAAAATACCTCTCACTTCAAAATCTGTTACGCCGTTCAGGACTTGTGGTGGAATAAAGAAACTTACATACATACATGAACCCTGAAACATAACACCCCTTTTTGGTCAGTCGTGTAAAAAAAAGTTCACTGGCTGACTGTTTAGTTTACTAGTGCGTATACGGCTACTGTCACTAGATGGCGGTAGTCGTAAAAGTCATGTCATATGCCTTAATACGACTTGAATAAAATCTGACACCAGTGTTAGTTTTCTTCTAAGAAAAGTTCTACTTACATTAACCGCATCCAAAGACCTATTTTGGGTAATTACGAACTTCTTAATAAGAATGGATTCGTTGACGCTGTACAGACACACATGTTTTGAGTTGCCCCCGCCTAGGATACAGGAACCGTCGGCTGAGTAACATAGTGTTGTGAATGCCCTGAAATTATGTAACAATAGGTAAGTTAGGTAATAGTTAGGTACGACAATAGGTAAGTTATGTAAGTTTTGTATGTAAATATGTATAGATAAAACTAGACGAAACTGAGGTTCAAATTAAAAATTAATTTTCAAAATCCCTTCGATCGCTTTGGCCGCTAATTTTGGCTATATCTCGCAAATGGTAAAGCTGATAAAAAAGTGTTGTATGGAAACCCTACCTTATTTTCATAGTCCTTTTCAACGATACCCCACACAAGGGGGTGCACTCAAAAATAAATTCACCCCCCCTTAAACCCCTTGCTTTTTAAGGGTACCTCCCCATACATGATGGGGAGGTACCCTTAAAAAGGGGTAACTTTAATTTTTTGTATTTTTAAAAATGAGATCTATATGTGAAGTATCCTCGAACCAAGTTACATGCAAATCAGTCCATAAACTTAGAAGATATTCTGCTGTGACAGACTAGGACGGACGGACGGACTGAACGATCTTATAAGGGTTCCTTGTCGGACTACGGAACCCTAAAAACCGGCAACTGGAATGACGCTGTTGTGCCACGATGCTCAAATGTTTTACATTTATTGGAAATCCACGGGAACAAAGTCCCGAGCCCATTCTAGTTTTAATATAATTTTTTTTCAAATAAATTAAAGAAATAATTAAAGTAAATTAAAAAAATAATTAATTGAATTAAAGGTAAGAAGCCACTCACTTGGTCTTGAGCATCTTAGCAGCAGAAACGAGGTCGGTATCAGATTTCCCAGACCCCAAGTCGTTGCGGCCCTCTATGCTACCGGTTTGTTCGCAGGTCGTCGCGTTGAAGAAACTTATGTTACCGTCCAGAGTCGATACTGCTATCTGAAGAATAGTTAATATGCTTTTATTTATTTTGTGCAAAGTCAGTGGTACTAGCTGACCTGTGGCTTATTTAATTCTATAGGGTACATAGCCATTACAAGGCACAGCATCGACGTGAAGAAAACGACCGGGGACTATAAATATTATTGAGGATAAATTGTAATCGGTTAGTTAACACGGCGGAACGTCGAGTAGAGCTAACTGGATGTGAAGTACAGGTCCTTGCGAGGCGCGGACCCTTGCTGTGGGTAGGTTAGGGTTGATCCCTTTCTTAAATTTAATTCATGTGACAGTTAATTCGATTTGATATGATTCCAGTCTTTAACTTGTCATTCCAGATATGGAAAACAATCTGTAAATGTCTAATCATAGGCTTTTTCCGACATATTTTTATTCATTTGCTAGCTTTTGCCCGCGGCTTCGCCCGCGAGAATTTCCCACGGGAACAGTGCTTTTTCCCGGGGTGAAAGGTATCCTATGTCCTTTTCAGTACTTCTAACTATGTGTATGCGAAATTTCAGGAAGATCGGTTCAGTAGATTAAGCGTGGAGAGGTAACAAACAAACTCACTTTCACATTTATAATAATAGTAGGATGTTATTCTATATTATTTCTGCATTTGGAATAACGACATATGGCAAACATGCATATAAATACATTTTAATACAGCAGTAAATACGCTACATCATTGAAAAAAAATTAAAGTCGTAAAAAAGTACCTCTTCCCCATCCGGTCTGAACACAACTTGCAGTCCATCCGCAGTCAGCTGTATAGTTTCACATTCAGCACTGTTCTCTATGCAATTCCATAGTCTGACAGTCTTGTCCCAACTCGAAGAAGCCAGGCGGGAGCTGGCCAATGTTGGACTGAATGCCACGCAAGATACTGGCGCTTCATGACCGCCTAGTACCTGCGAAAGATAATAAACCATAAACCATTATTTCTTTGATGGTTCTATTACATCGATGGTTCAATGAGTTCCAAAGAGCTAGCAGAAAATTAAAAAAAAAAATTGTTTCCTATGTCTATGGTAAGTTCTACAACGCATATGGTAAGTCGGCAACGCATCAGTGACCTTCTTAGGGTCGTTGATGTCTATGGACTGCGGTGATTGCTTACCATCAGGCAACCCGCATACTCGTTTGCCTACTTTTCTATAAAAAAAAATTACATAGGCCGGCAAACGAGCAAGCGGGCCACATAATTTTTAAATTATGCCAGTTTTCAGTTTCATAGTAGATGTCCAGTTTTATCAACTTTAGTTGAATTAAAATGCGGGCGGAAAATATGTATGGACATCCAGAGCAGCTCATGCAGCATTGAATGAAACATAATCTAAGAAATATAACATAGACATAGAAGATACATTTTACATGTTGTAAATATAGTAAGTGAATGAATAAATGAATGAACTTACATCAAGAAGTTTCCCAAACTTGACGGACCACAGATAAACAGAGAAGACGTCTTGTCCCCCCGCACAGCACAGCTCGCTGCTGCCATCTAGCGCCGCACAACTGAACTGAACCAGCGACGGAGACGTCAGTGTGCGGAAGTTACGGTATCTGGAAATAAGTATTGTAGTTTATTTTTATTTTTTTGGATTTTTGAGCATCTCAGATGCAATAAGTACTAAAGTACTCTCATATAGAAATTAGATATGGTGTGGTATGGTTATATGGTGATTAGATATGGTATTGGTCGCGGGTTCAAGTCCTGCTCGCATGGAATTTTTTCACCATATTCTAATTTCTATATGAGAGTAGTTTATGCAAAAACATGAAATGTCGGAAATGACCGGACATACAAATAACAATACCATGAATTTTATTTTTATTTTTTGTTCTTAACCAATTCATTGTGGTTACTTGATCACAAACATAACATGTTTTATTATATTATTATTGTTTTTAGTATATTTTTTTTTTTTGACTGTACACAATCTAGTGTATGTATAAAGTTAATGAATAGCCCCTCTGGCGTGCTAGGCGACCAAGACTGCTTCATGAGTTTCTTTCAGCATTTCTTCTCAGCAGTGGTCGTTCCGAAATGCTAGTAGTTTGTAGCTTTGAGACATAATTTTTTATGAGTAAATAATTAGTTATCGACGTGAAAATGAGCCTTCTTTGAAGGCCAAGTTTCAATAAAATATTTTGACTTTGACTTTGAAAGAACAAGACAGCTTTATACGAATATTTGCGAAAAATATAAAATATTTGATGAGTGTCAAAATGGTTTTCGCAAAAACCGTTCTACAACATTAGCGGTTTATAAATATTTACGCGAAGTAATTAAACTATTGGATAGTAAACAATATGGCGTAGGAATACTATTAGACATGACGAAAGCCTACGATAAGGAATAGGAATTCGCGGCATTTTACTCGACTGGTTTGCATCATACCTAAAGGATAGACAACAATTTGTCGAAATTGAGCACTATGATTATAAGTCTGGCAAAATAGTAAAAGTCCGCTCTGAGGAAAAAGTAATTAATGCATCTATACCCCAAGGAAGTGTAGTGGGATGTCTCTTATTCTTAATTTACATAAATGACCTCCCCAAAATGATACATGACTCATGTGTTTTATTTGCGGATGACATTTTACTTCTAACTTCCTGCCAAAACGAAACCGTATACACAACAAACTAAATTTTTTACTTACCAAAACATCAACGTGGATGACGCAACACAATTTGGAAATAAACTTTAAAAAAACAAAAGTAATATGCTTCCACCCCCACCAAAAAAAGTCTTTAGATTTAAATTTCACGTTTAACGGAACTAAAATAGAATGCGTAAACAAATTTAACCTTCTCGGCGTAACCATAATAAATAAAATAAAATAAAATAAAATAGCCATTTATTCTACTACCATGCCATATGTCAAATATTAAAAAAAAAGATTAATTAGTCAAAATATCTAGAATGCATGAGAATTATACATAATTAAAATTATACTTGTTCACCAGTTAAGGTTCGTCGAATGTGACATCACGTACATATATATTAGATTTTTAGATATTCGATTAGATAAATTGTAAATATTGTTTTAGGTAGTAGTCGCCTCTCTGGCGTAGGCCTCCCCCAAAGTTTTCCAAATATTTCTGTTTCTGGCCTTCTGCATCCAGTCTTTCCCCACTTTCTTGCCAAAAATGTCTCTCCATCTCATTCTGGGTCTTCCTCTACTCCTTTTGTTATTCCTCGGTATCCACTCGGTTACTCTTTTAGTTGGTCTAGAGTCATCCATCCTGCATATATGGCCAGCCCATTTCCATTTCAGTTGTCGTATTCTATAACTAACGTCTGTCACTCCAGTTTTCCTTCTAATTTTCTTGTTGTTTACTTTATCCGAAATTTTTATACCGAGCATGCTCCTTTCCATCTTTCTTTGACAAACAGCACGTTTCTCCTCATCCTCTTTTTGTTAGGGACCAGGTTTGGCATCCGTAGGTAACACATGGTAAGATTGCTACTTCATACAGCTTTCTCTTTATTTGTATATTTATGTCCTTGTTTTTCATAATTTCTTTTAAGCTCCAATACTTTTTCCATGCTAGAGCATTTCGTCTGATTATTTCATTTTCTGTGCAATTGTCAAAAGATACTGATTGTCCTAGATATATATAATTCGGTACATATTCTATTTTTTCTCCGTCAACATAGATATATATAATTCGGTACATATTCTATTTTTCTCCGTCAACAGTTACATCCTGCTGTATGCTATTCGTGAGTATCTTTGTTTTTGAAGTATTTATGAATAGACCTACTTGTTTGCTTTCTTCCACTAGCTCGTTAATCATGATCTCCAGATCTGACGCACTCTCTGCGAAAACGACAATATCATCCGCGAAGCGTAGGTGATTTAGATACTCGCCATTCACATGAACTCCCTTGTTTTCCCAATCAAGTTTTCTGAAGACTGATTCTAGCACCGCAGTAAATATTTTCGGCGAGAGTGGGTCTCCTTGCCTCACCCCTTTTGTTATAGGAAACTCGGGACCTTCCTTCTCTAACTTAATCGTAGCTCTACATTTAGAATAAATATTACGTAGGAGGTTTATATATTTTATATGAATGCCTTGTTCTAATAATGCTTTCCAAATTGCGTCGTGAACCAGTGAGTCGAAAGCTTTCTTATAGTCTATGAAGCATATGTAGAGTTCCTTGTTATACTCGTTAGTTTTTCTATCAACTGTGTTACTACTTGGATATGATCCATCGTTGAATAGTTCTTTCGAAATCCAGCTTGTTCTTGTGTCTGGTTTTTCATCTAGGGTCCTTGTTATTCTTTTTAGAATTATTTTGGCAAAAATTTTATATAAATTTGAGATGAGACTTATTGGTCTATAGTTATTGAGGTCATTTTTATCTCCTTTTTTGTGCAAAAGAATAATAGTTGACTTCGACCATTGCTCGGGTGTTGACTCTTTTTGTAGAATATTATTGAATAACATTTGAAGAGGTTTTTGAAGACATTCACTGAATGATTTTAGAAATTCATTTGTTATGTTGTCCTCTCCTGGTGCTTTTTCATTTTTCTGGGTACTAATAGCATATTCGACCTCTGATGTTAGTATGCTTTCTGGTTTATCAATATTGAAATGTACATTGAAGTTTGGTGACTCTTGGTACGTTCCTGCAGTTGTGTAGAGCTCTTTTGTAGAAATTGGTAGCCTCTTTTAGAATGTCATGACGATTCGACAACATGAGTCCGGTTCGGTTTTTCAAACTCGCTGTCCATTCCTTTTTGACATTCAAAGTTTTATATGCTTTGCGTACGGCACCGGTTTTTTGTATATAACTTTCCAGAATATTTTGTCTGTCGTTTTTCCTTTCACGAGTAATATTTCTATTGATAACCTTGCTGATTTCTGTTATCTTTTGTTTTGTTTCTCGTGTTCTCTTTTGTTTATAAAGAGTTTTTCGATCTTCTAATAATTGTAGAGTGTCGTTGCTAATATAGTTCTTTGTTTTTTTAGTGTATGCTGGTACTAATTTGGAAATTGATTCTATCACGCATGTCAGATTATTATATTGTTCTTGAACATCAGATGAATCCGCAATTGACTGTATTAATTTTTCCTTCAGTACTTTGTGTCCTCATGCGAAACTGTTGGAAAAACTCTTGCGTGTACACAAGGCTTGATAAATTGTCTATTGTTTTTCGTATTGTTCAGTTTACATCTGATCATTCTGTGGTCTGAGTTAAAATTCAAATTATTTAATATGTCAAATTTGTGAATGTCATTATAATCGGGCCGAAACCTAAACTCCCGTATGACAGGTGTCATCAGGGTCAAGCCCATGAAGTTCCGATTTTTTTAAATTTTATTTCTATGCGCGGAAATGTAGTACTTGAACTTCCGGCTTGCCCGTTTAGGGAGTTCCATTGCATCCGTCTACAATAAATCGATAGTAACAATGTAAAAAATCGCGATACATCGTTTAATTTATCGATTTATTTAACAAGGTATGTAAATGCTGGATATAAAAATTATTGCGTTTTAGATTAAAAATATTTAACATTAAAGTAATTTAAAAAAAGAAAGAAAAAGGGACAAGAATTCACGCAATCGTATCGAATCGTAACATCAAGTAGATAATATTATTCACAATGAATTTATTATCCATGCTATTGACGATGACAGCGACTCAGACAAAGGTTCAGACTTCTTATTAATAAAAATAATTATTTTATTTCGATTTGTTTTTTTACGTAACATCAAATAATCGCAGCGATTCGTGTTTAGGTACATCACCATTATTGTCAAAGTGACATACGTCATACGGGAGTTTAGGTTTCGGCCCGATTATAGGTTGGTTTGTCATTATATAATCAATTTCATTAAAAGTTTTTCCATCTGGATGTCGCCAAGTCCATCTTTTATGTGTTTTTATTTTAAACAAGCTATTTATAATTTTTAAGTTATTTTCTTGGGCCAATTCTACGAGTCTATATCCATGCGGACTTCTGTCTCCAAATGAAAAATCGCCAAAAACGCTGTCTTCGCCTGGTCTCATTTTTCCAACTCGAGCATTAAAATCGCCTTGTATTATAAGATTTTTCTTGTCTACTTGGTTAAGGGCTGACTCTAACGATTCATAAAATTGATCCATTTCTTCATCCGTATACGATTCTGTAGGCGCATATACTTGAACGATCGACCATTGCTTGTTGCCTGATAGTTTTATCTCTAATGCGGCCACTCTATCTGAGATAGCTCTTAGGCTTACTATATTATACTTAAGGTGTTTTTTAATCAAAAATCCTACACCGTTTTGTCCACCTGTCCCGGCAGAATGAAAGAAAATGAAGTCCGCGTATTCTTCTATAGCTTCGTAGTCTCTTCTTATTTCGCACAGTCCGATAACGTCCCAGTTTATTGTTTTGATTGCAGTACTAAATTCAATTAACTTGCTATCTGAAAGTAGAGTCCTTGCGTTGAAACTAGCTATGTATGTATGTTGTTTTTTGTATTGTGTGTTCTTTGGGGGGTTGTGGTCAAGCTCCTCCACGGTGACCAGCCGGCTTGGAGGATAAACTAATAATATAAACGGCGTAACCATAGATAGCCACAATAGTTGGAAAACACACATTAACAAATTAAGATCAAAATTATCAAGATTTGCGTATGCACTTCGTGAAATCAAAAAAACAACTGACCTCAATACAGCGTTGAGCACGTACTATGCCTACGCGTATGCCTGGCTATCCTACGGTATAATATTGTGGGGCAATAGTGCAGATGCTCCCAACTTTTTAACCATGCAAAAGAAATTAATTCGAATACTAGTAAATATCAAAGAAACAGAAAGCTGCAAACCACATTTCAAAAAATTAAATATACTTACCCTCCCCAGCTTATATATATTCGAGATATGTAAATTCGTCCGTAAGTACCCAGAATTATACACAAGACGCGGAGATGTAAATTCCAAATATACTATACGACACAAAAATATGTTGTTACTACCAATTAGCCACTTAAAATTAAATTCAAATAGTACATTTATAATGTCAATTAAAATATACAATAAATTACCAAAACAAATAAAGGACGAAGAAAATGATAAACAATTCTACAGAAAATTGAAAAAAAATCCTAATTGATAAAGCTTATTATAATATAAATGACTACTTAAATGACGAATTCTAAATTTTGATAATACCTACTAATCAATTAATACTCAATAATACCTACCTATACCTATTTATTTTATTACAAATTATTATTAAGATTTATATTATGCTATATGATGATGATTTCTATTATGTTATTAATAAAATGAGATGATGCGACCTCCTCTTTTCTACCCAAGTTGCTGTGCCCGACAGGGTCCATAAATGTACTATCATTTATTTGTCACCATATCAACTTTGTGGATAACTTTATGCAATAAAATATTGAGTATTGAGTATCGAATCTCAGTAGGAAAGATAAACAAGATATTTAATATTTTTTGTCTTTGCCATATTTTCGCTTGGCCTATTTGATTTCTAAGCAATTTCTTTTGTTTGCTCAGTATGCAACCCAAATGATGTAGGTTGTTAATAGTGAGATTGTAGCCATTGTTATTGTGTAATTTCAATTTAGTAGTAGTAGTATAGGACTGTCCTTTACGGGTACACGCGGATGACATCTCTACGGGATTCTTCCTTTAAGAGTTGCATACAAGATTTTATATACACCCATAGTAATTTTTGAGAGTTGCCAGAATACGACGTGAATTCAAATTACCTTTTAAGTCAAACTCACCTAGTTAGATCGTAACACCTGACAGTGCCATCTAGCGAGGAAGATATGAAGAACTTCTTGTTGTTGCTGAACACTAGGCTAGTGACTGCCGCCGTGTGTTCGCTGAACGTTACGATACAGAAACCAGAAGTTGTATTCCACACTTTCACTTTGCCGTCGTGGCCGCCTGCGAATAAAAATAAAATTTTCCCTTAGTGTGATTTAAAATGTACATCGTCGACACACCTTGATTATCTGATTTATTAATTATGTATTATTTATTGTATTATGATATCTGTTTGTTAATTATGTATTACTAGCTGTTACCCGCGGCTTCGCCCGCGTCAAAAAAGGATTAATCACCACTGTGAAACGGTTACTTGAGCGCGAATTAGTACTTTATTCACAATGGAGCGAGTTGAAAAATAGGCAAAATTACAAATTCATAGGCAAATACCGTTTATACACTCGCACATATATGTGTGCATGAAATTTAGTAATAGTCCGGTCATTCTATGTAATCAATGTATGGGGAAGAAAAACTAATTCATAAAGTTTTGAAACTTGTGTGACATATACCTTCGGTTGTGGTATTCAACGCTCACTACCCTCCCCTGCCCTCCCCCTGACGCTACCCCCCCCTTTACTCTGAAATGTGTCCCCTTTACTGGTTTTTTCACTTTTTCTCGAAAACTATGATAGAAACGAAAAAAGGTGTCAAAGGCAAAGTTGATCCTTATTAAATTCTTAACAAAATATGTCCCATGTCTTATTTTGATAGACTTGATGGTTTACGAGCTAAAAGTTGTGTTTGGGGCACATGGGGAGAAAATGTACGTAAAAAAGGGGTATTGTTGCAGTTTTACTATTATATCTCGAAAAAAACCCAGAATTTCGAAAACATAGTACTATTAAAAGTTTTAGAACATTAAATTCTGCGTTTAATGGGACTAAATACATATATTTTTGGACCACCCTGTCCTATATACTAGTGCTCATCGAAATTGCACAAATCCCACAGATATTTTGAATGCAAAAGTTTTTGATGTATGTTTGATCCTCAACTACGCAAAATCTACTGGACGGATTTCAATGAAATTTCTTATACTGCTAGAAAAATATTGGGTATAGTACATAGGGTACTCATTATCCCGAATTTTCCTACGGGAGTAGGGCCCCGAGGCGCAGCTAATATAGCATTTTTCATAGGTATGGAAAACTTGCTACGCCCCGGGGCTCCGCTCAGTTGGGAATTTTGGGATAAAAATTATCTTATATGATTTTCAAGTCTTTCTCTATTTGTGTACTAAACTTCGTCGAGATCCGTCCAGTAGACATCGAGTGATTGAGTGACAAAAATTTCAAGTTTGTATGGGAACTTCATCATTTATGATAATATACTAGATGCGCCCCGAGGTTTCGCTTCTGTGAGAATATCAGAAAAAAAGTAGATTATATGCATTTTTAGGTTTAACTCTACTTGTGTACAATTTTTTGTTGAAATTTGCCCGGTAGATTTTGTGTAATTGAATAACAAACAAACATCCGAGACATCCAAACGTAAAAAAAAGTATGTTTATTACTCAATTACATAAAATCTACCGAGCATATTTCGACGAAAATTAGTAGACGAGTAGAGTTAAACCTAAAAATGCATATAATCTACTTTTTTGCTGAAATTCTCACAGGAGCGAAGCCTCGAAGCGCATCTAGTATATAGTATCATAAATGATAAAATTCCCATACAAACTTGACATTTTTGTCACTCGATCACACGAAGTATAATGGACGGATCTCGATGAAGTTTAGTACACAAATAGAGAAAGACTTAAAAAATCAGATAAGATAATTTTATCCTGAAATTCCCAACTGAGCGGAACCCCGGGGCGTAGCAAGTTTTCCATACCTATGAAAAATGCTATATTAGCTGCACCTCGGGGCCCTACTCCCGTAGGAATTTCGGGATTAAAAGTACCCTATGTGTTATTCCCGGAATTTTCTACCCGTGTACCAAATTTCATCGAAATCCGTCTAGTAGATTTTGCGTAGTTGAGTATCAAACATACATCTAAATTTTCACATTTACAATATCTGTGGGATTTGTGCAATTTCGTAGAGCACTAGTATTGGACCGAGTGATCCAAAATATATGTATTTAGTCCCATTAAACGCAAAATTTAATGCTCTAAAACTTTTAATAGCACTATATTTTAGAAATTCTGGGTCTTTTTCGAGATATAATAGTAAAACTGCACCAATACCCCTCTTTTTAGGTACATTTTCACAACATGTGCCCCAAACACAACTTTTAGCTGGTAAACCGTCAAGTCTATCAAAATAAGACATGGGACATATTTTATTAAGAATTTAATAAGGATCATCTTTGCCTTTGACACCTTTTCGTATCTATAATAGTTTTCGAGAAAAAGTGAAAAAACCGGTAAAGGGGACACATTTCAGAGTAAAGGGGGGGTAGCGTCAGGGGGGAGGGCAGGGGAGGTAGTGAGCGTTGAACAACACAACCGAAGGTATATGTCACACAAGTTTCAAAACTTTATGAATTAGTTTTCTGAAAACATAGAATGACCGGACTATAAGGCTGCTTGCGTGCGTGTCCTGATTTTCAATCAAAATGGCGCGAAAACTCATCGTTACCGTACTGCGTATAGATAGATAATATTGATAAAGATATAAAATAATAAAATAACGTGCCGTGCGTGTCAAAAGTAACCTGAACCTAACTTATTTTCTGCCTTCAAGTCTTTCCGGGCGGTAATAAAAAAATAACCTGAACCTAACTTCTTTTCCGCCCTCAAAGTCTTTCCGGGTGGTCATAAAGAGTAACCTAAACCTAACTTATTTTCTGCCTTCAAGTCTCTCCGGGCAGTAATAAAAAGAAATAACCTGAACCTAACTTCGTATCCGACCTCGAAGTCTTTCCGGGCGGTCTAAAAAAACCTTAACCTAATTCTCTCTCTCTCTCAGCCGAAAGACGTCCACTGCTGGACAAAGGCCTAACCTAACTACTACTATATAATCTTAGCTTCTTAATATACAAAGTTTAACACTCAAAAAATTCACAATTTTGAAAACATTGTTTATTTTTAGACCTACCGCGAATTGGACATTTTTGGAACTTTGGACCAATCGCGCCTAAACCGTGTCAGTGATGTCTACAGCGAAGTGCTGGGCGGGGTGGGGTGCGGTATTTGAAATGAGTGCGGGGCGGTGAGTGACCTATATGTACGTAAGTACTACTTACTATTCTGTGGCGATTCTGTTTTCGCTACATGGTATACATAAACATTTATAAAAATATTACTCGAAAGAACATTCTTCGCGAAAAAATATTGAAAGAACTTGTCCGTGGTAAAGTGCCATCTCGTGACAGGCCGTGAGAACTAAAGGCAAGTATTTAATTAAAGCGTCATTTAATGACAAATTAGATGTAATGGAAAAAATGTAGTGTACCTCATACGGCTATGTTGCGCGCCCCGCCTCCGCACGCAATGTACATCACAACAAACTCACTGATGTTCCTTCACTCACATAATATATAGAAGTTTGAGCAGAGTGCCATTAGTCCGTGCACTCAGCAGCGGTCCGCACACCTCGACGTATCCGGGCATACTACCGGCCGCCCGGTGCAACGGCCCATTTTATATGGAAGTAGTGGGGAGGCTGTCATAACGTCACTTTGACGTAACGTCACTTTGACGTAACGTCACTTTGACGTAACGTCATTTTGACATGACGTCTATTTTGTCAAATAATAGATGGCGTTACTATAATTGGTATCTCATGCCCACGGGAACCATTTTATCCAGGATAAAAAGTAGCCTATGTGCTATTCCAGGTCATTATCTACATCTGTACCAAATTTCATCGAAATCCGTCCAGTAGATTTTGCGTGATTGAGTAACAAACATCCTCACAAACTCACGTCCAAACTTTCGCATTTATAATACTAGTGGTTCGCCGCGAACGTAGACCTCGCGGTTGTTATTTATTAAAAATATGAGAACGTAAATTTACTGAACCAATTAGAATTTTCAGTAAAATACGGGATTCTGTTAAAACAAAAATGTAAGGCGCAACGCATTACATTATTCAGTTGTTGCGCGGTATAATAGAAAGCAAAAATATTATTTTGGAATTTCTTGTCTGTTTGTCTGTCTATCAGTCTGTATGTATGTACGCGTTTCACGCAAAAACTACTGGACAGATTTGAATGAAACTTTTTTTGTTGTATTAAGCCTGGGAAACATAAAGGCTATAATTGATTTTGAAAACTGAAACACCTGATGAAGAACCATAACAGAACAGCTGAACTATAAGAAATATGTTGTAAAGTTAATCAATCTGACGAGCATTTTCTGTTGACGATAAAAATCGAAGATCAGGAACATCTGATGAAGAACTCCAAGAGTTCAGCTACCTACTTTATAAGATATATGGAAATGGCGCCTTAGTGAAAATCGTTCAACATGATGAGCATTTTCTGCTGAACTACAGTTTGGAACACAATTTTTTTTTTATCTAAGCTAAACTCACGCAGGCGAAGCCGCGGGCAACAGCTAGTCTACTAATAACTACTAACTAACTAATATTATAAACGGGAAAGTGAGTTTGTTTGTTTGTTTGTTCGTTTATTTGTTTGTTTGTTACCTCTTCATGCTTTATCTACTAAACCAATCTTCCTGAAATTTCGCATACACATAGTTAGAAGTACGGAGAAGGACATAGCTTACCTTTCATCCCGGGAAAAGGCATGGTTCCCGTGGAAAATTTACGCGGGCAAAGCCGCGGGCGAAAGCTAGTTCAATATAAATGAGAAATATAGCAATACTCATCTCAAAAAATGTTAAGTTTCATCCAAATCTCTTATCTTACCGGTTACAAAATTATAGAGAAATATTTATTTTTACTAAAATACCTACGTATAACGGCTAGATGAATCTACCCCGTAAGGGAAAATGTCGTGATACTGTATCCTAATCCAATACTAACGAATATTATAAATGCGAAAGTGAGTTTGTTTGTTTGTTACCTCTTCACGCTTTATCTACTGAACCAATCTTCTATAGTGGATCGTATTTCAGGTGCAGCGGTCTCAGGTTTTCTATGTGGCCCACCGTACCTTTCATCCCGGGAAAAAGCACTGTTCCCGTGGGAAATTCACGCGGGCGAAGTCGCGGGCAAAATACTTGCTACACGCATTCCACGAAATTAAGTTATCGTGGAAAATAAATACATGTACAAAAATGTCACTAGATGTCGCTGATACGAAAATGAACGATTCATGTTTTAACTCAAAATATCTGTAATAAAAGATGCGCAAAGAACTTAAAAATTCTAGGAATACTTTCTACACGCATTCCTAATATCAACGAAATTAATTCAACGTTTTGATAAATTATCACGGAACATAAATACATGTACAAAAATGTCACTAGATGTCGCTGATACGAAAATGAACGATTCAGGTTTTAACCCAATATCTCTAAAACTGGTGAAACAATTTTGATATACAATATACATGAAAAAAATAGTGATAATATCTCGTGATTTGTGAAGTTTCATCCCAATCTGAATAACGGTTCAAAAGTTATAGAGCAATATTTATTTTCATAAAAATGCGTATTTCTCTAAAACGGCTGAACCGATTTTGTTGCGCAACGAACTTAAAAATTCTATGGATAGTTGCTACACGTATTTTTAATATCATCGAAATTAATTCAACGGTTCGAGAGTTATCGCGGAACAAACATACATACATACATACATACATACAAACAATGTGTTTTCGCCCCAACTTGAATTATAGCCCTCGCTCGCTTCGCTCGCTCGGTCAATTAGTATGGAAGTATGGATATAGAAATTTGCAAAGTGCCATTAGTCCGTGCACTCAGCAGCGGTCCGCACACCTCGACGTATCCGGGCATATTGCCGGCTGGTGCAACGGCCCATTTTATATGGAAGAAGTGGGGAGGCAGTCGTAACGTCACTTTGACGTAACGTCTCTTTGACGTAACGTCTCTTTGACGTAACGTCTCTTTGACGTAACGTCTCTTTGACGTAACGTCTCTTTGATGTAACGTCATTTTGACATGAGTCTATTTTGTCAAATAATAGATGGCGTTACTATAATTGGTATCCCATGCCCACGGGAACCATTTTTTCCGGGATAAAAAGTAGCCTATGTGCTATTCCAAGTCATTATCTACCTCTGTACCAAATTTCATCGAAATCCGTCCAGTAGATTTTGCGTGATTGAGTAACAAACATCCTCACAAACTCACAGACTCACAAACTCACAAACTCACAAATTCACAAACTCACATCCAAACTTTCGCATTTATAATATTAGTATGGATTACACGACTGACGAAAAAAGCAGTGTTGTGTTTTCAGGGTTCATGTATGTAAGTATGTATGTACCTATGTAAAGCCTGACCAGAAATATAATAAAAACCCTGAATTAGAGGCAGCACTTATGCGTTTTATATTGCAACATTATTGAAAGAAGTAGTGGATCTATAGGATAGCACGGGGGCACGTGCCCCCCTCCTCCACATCCCCGACTGCTATTTTGTGTACATATGTACTGTGGAGGCAGGTTTCATAACAGTACATACCAAATAAGATTCGAGTTGTTAAAATAACAGGATTTAGTAGTAATAGTTTCTTACAAGTTTATTTCCAAAAAAATAATCCGCCACCATTAGTGATGTTCCGTTCTCGAAATTTTCAAAGAACAAGCTGAAACTTCCTTAAAAATTTCTCGGAAATATTCTCGAGAACGGAAAACGGTGCCCTTCCCATAGAAATAAAAATACTGGATCCGCCCTTGATCGAAAGTCAAACTTTGACAGGAGAAATTACAGAAAGGTTTTTAAATTAGTTGCCAGTGTAAGAAATTAGTTCTATTGCTTTTCCGCAACATGGCGAGGGTTTTTATATTCCTGGTCAGGCTATAAGTTTCTTTATTCCACTATAAGTCCTGAACGGTTTAACAGATTTTGATGTGAGACGTATTTTTAGATACCTTGCTTTCCTCCAAGTGACACAGGCTATGTGAGTTGTCAGTCGTGTTTTTTATTTTTTAATAATTAGCTAGTTTTTATGTTAATTTGTTGTAATTTCAGTCATTTTATATTTTTTATGAATAAAGAACTATGAACTAGAAGCCATCGTCCTACGCTTGGTCGACGATGTAAAGAGTATTGCGTGCAAAATCTGGATGGCGATGGCCTATAGGAATAGTGAGCTTGGTGATAGAGCCTGTATAAGGATTGTGTGAGAGTGAATAAGGATAGTGAAGCTTGGTGTAGACAGAAGGAGGCTTATACCCAGCAATGGATAGTGGAAAGATAATGATGATGATCCTAACTAATATTATAAATGCGAAAGTGAGTTTGTTTGTTACATCTTCAGGCTTTATCTACTGAACCAATCTTTATTTTTTGGATTTTTGTGCATCTCAGATGCAATTAGTACTAATGTACTCTCATTTTCGATGTGCAGGATTGAAATGCGATAGCTCAGTTGGAAGAGCAAGGTCGTATAAAGACCTGGTCGCGGGTTCAAGTCGCATGGAATTTTTCACCATATCTAATTTTCTATATGAGAGAACTTTTGAACCAATCTTCCTGAAATTTCGCATACACATAGTTAGAAGTACAGAGTAGCACATAGGAAATCTTTCATCCCGGGAAAAAGCACTGTTCCCATGGGAAATTCACGCGGGCGAAGCCGCGGGCAAAAGCTAGTTTAAAATAAAACGTATCCATAGCGCTTGGTTCAGAGGTAATCGACTGGGTTGGCATTATAAAGGGTTGTCCTTGTCACTGAAAGAAGCGTTTTAACGTGGTATGTTAAAATTGGGACAAAACTGACTATTTCAATCAATCAATCAATTTCCTCTAGTCTTTTGAGATTCGGGTGATAAAAAATGTACATGACTCAATGCCTGATTTATAATGAGCAATAATGATACTTTGTATGTGTGTTTGTATGTGTTCCGTTGTGTTGTATTATTGTGTTTGTGACGTTACCCGTGACTATGTAGAGCCCGTCCGGAGAGTAAGCCAGGCAGGTCATTTCCAGCGAGTGGCCTTGCTGCTTCATCACATATTGCTCACCTGAAAAAAAAAATCGTTTAAAATATCAGGTGAAATTACAAAAACTCCTGTGTCGATTACTAAAGCTAAAATCATATTAGGAAGATACATATAGTCACACCACTTTTCTTAACAATCGATGATGTTGACCAAATCAAATAATGAATAGGGGAGGGGGTCATAGCATAATTTAAGTAAATCGTATTCTACTAAAACAAGGAGTATTTAGAATGGAGAGCGCGTAGGCATATTGTCCGATACAATCACCGGTTTACCGATTTTTGCGGAAGGGGAATACGAGTCGCTGTGATTGGCTCAAATAATTCCCCCCCCCCCTTGATCTCCGAAACTACTGAGCCTAAAATTTTGAACAAAATACAAAATATAGTTCATTGCCGATATGCCGTTCAAGTAGATTACAGGAAAACCTATAAGAATTGGCATTGTACGGAACACACTCCACGCGAGATCAACTCGCACTTGGCCGGTTTTTTTTCATTTTCCGCTGAAATATTTTCATTTATTTCATGGCCCGAGGTCATAAACTTACTTTGCCATTCCCAGACCAGCAGTTGCCCAATGTTGGGACACCCGAACGCTATCCAGTCACCGGGCGCCGATATCGCGACACTGCTGATGCGAACCAAGATACTGAATAATTTGTTTATTTATTTTCATTTTCCGCTGAAATATTTTAATTTATTTCATGGCCCGATGTTATAAACTTACTTTGCCATTCCCAGACCAGCAATTGCCCAATGTTAGGACACCCGAACGCTATCCAGTCACCAGGCGCCGATATCGCGACACTGCTGATGCGAACCAAGACACTGAATAATGTGTTTTTTTTTTCATTTTCCGCTGAAATATTTTCATTTATTTCATGGCCCGATGTCATAAACTTACTTTGCCATTCCCAGACCAGCAATTGCCCAATGTTAGGACACCCGAACGCTATCCAGTCACCAGGCACCGATATCGCGACACTGCTGATGCGAACCAAGACACTGAATAATGTGTTTTTTTTTTTCATTTTCCGCTGAAATATTTTCATTCATTTCATGGCCCGATGTCATAAACTTACTCTGCCATTCCCAGACCAGCAGTTGCCCAATGTTGGGACACCCGAACGCTATCCAGTCACCGGGCGCCGATATCGCGACACTGCTGATGCGAACCAAGACACTGAATAATGTGTTTTTTTTTTTCATTTTCCGCTGAAATATTTTCATTCATTTCATGGCCCGATGTCATAAACTTACTCTGCCATTCCCAGACCAGCAGTTGCCCAATGTTGGGACACCCAAACGCTATCCAGTCACCGGGCGCCGATATCGCGACACTGCTGATGCGATGTTCCGATATGCTCAGCGTGTGTATCAGATTCACGTCCGGCATTTCGTGGAGGAAGAATATTCCGCTGGAAAAACCTGAAATATAACACTTTTGTGATAATTTAAGTAATGTGAGAACATTATCGATATGTTAATGGCAAACTCACGACTTTAATCTTTAACTTCATACGATAAAACAAGTGAATTTCCTGTTAATATATTGATTAACCGTGATTTTTTTTCGTGCATGTTGAAGATCTTTAATTGAGTGTGTTACACGTATGACACTAGTAAGTAATAGATTTTATTCTAGTGGCCTAAAAGCATCTGACATTCACATGACCGATACGACTACCGTCTAGTGGCAGTAACCGTATATAGATTAACCAAATCATTGTCAAACTCACCGGTGACCAACATCTTAGTATTCTTGTGGTATTGGGCCGCAGTCAGCCTAACCTTATGATGAGCGTTACGTATCGCATCGCCGATGTAATGTCTGCCTAATTTCTTGTACAATAGACGCTTCTCATCGTCCGCTTTCGGAGTGGCGTCCTCTGTTGCTTCTTCTTCGCTTTCCTGGGTGAATTATTCATGATAATAACATAAAAATTGTTCAATAAAGCCAAAAACCTTCTAATTAATAATTTTCTAACTGAAAGCGGAAAATTTTATTTTGGAACTTTGTTTGGACTAGTTAGGAGATAAAAACTAAAGTCCTGGACCTACTGGAGTCCTGGTCCTGGACAAGGTTTCTAACAAGGTATACCTAAGCAACTTTACTTTATTGCACATTGGTAGAACAATCGTGAAAGACAAAGAAAGAATGTGGTCTCATGTCAAAATACTAATGAGTTTTCCAAACTGGTTAAGAATTTCTATGATGTTATGATTGATAAAGATGTTGATGAGGTTATAGTATGAAATATCCATGTTTAGAAATAGACGCTTATAACGGTTCCCTTCAATAAAAATATTAAAAACAAAATATTCTTACATATTTATTTTTGGATTTTTGAGCATCTCAGATGCAATATTAGTACAACAGTACTCTCATATAGAAATAAGATATGGTGAAAAAACTCCATGCGAGCGGGACTTGAACCCGCGACCAGGTCTTTATACGACCTTGCTCTTCCAACTGAGCTATCGCATTTCAATCCTGCACATCGAAAATCTTCACCATTTCCAATTTCTATTGAAACGCATTAGGCATGCGTAACCTAACACCAATACCCACTATACGAGTAAGGCATTTGATTTAACCCATATTCGATGAAGTTGAAAATCAACAATTCTAACATATTCACAACAACAATTCTTACATATTCTTTATCTTTTTCAATAACGTTTTTCTCATCAATGTCATCATCGCTCTCCTCCTGTTGCAATTTACGCCTTTTCCTTCTGGAAATCTGAACAGCTGACGTCACGAGGTCATCGGAATCCAAATTGGCTTCCCAAAGACACACCTGAAATAAAGTATACTTATATGTGTGTATGTTTGTTACTCAACCATGCAAAGTCGACTGAACGGATTTAAATAACAGTTATTAGCAAAATGGGTTCTTTTGAGCTCAAAATTCCGCATTTGATTTCAAACGTAAAAATTTTAGACTTTCATTCCCGAGAAAATTATTTTAGTACTGTTGCCCGCGGGTTTATTCGCGGCAAAAAGTCTTATGTTTTCATAAAAACTTTGAAACGCCGTAAAATAGTGACAGACAAATTTTCGCAAAAAATTGGGAGAAAACGTTCCCGAAAATTTCTGGAGTTTCCATGAAAGAAATTTTCGGAAATCAAGAAATTCTAGGCGGCACGTCGCTATGTATGATAGACACAAACATGAGTTTACTTCCTCACAAATGTATTAAAGTAATGGATTAACTGTGCTCTGTAGCACAGTAAATAAATTTTACTCAAAAATGCATGTAATGTGGTCATTATTTTGACAACCTTGTTTGAGCAAAGTCGACCTTGCCGTTCTGTTTTCAAATAGCGGCCGACAAAGTTTTGCTGGCCGCTCTAACAGACCGGCAAAACATTGCCGGCCGCTATTTTGACATATCAACGTTTTGAAAATCGAATGAAAAAAGATTTTATTCCATATTTGGCTGTATAGTTCCAACTACCATTGCTTAAAAAAACCAAAGAAGTAACAAAAGCGCGGTTCAGCGAAAATTTTGTTTTTATTTACTTAGTGACTTTTTGATAAAAATGACTCTGAAAGCGAAAATTCTTCCGATTCAATATGTGTTTAACACCGCCAGATATAAAAGATGAAGATAAATTTGTGGTTGAAAATTTGATACCGCGAAACTCAAAGGAAAAATATAAGCTTGCATATGAAAAATTTGTGCAGTGGAAAATCAGTAGGAAATCTAAATATTTATCCGAAAATGTTTTTCTTGCGTATTTCAATGATCTTTCCAACAAAATGAAGCCTTCGTCTCTCTGGAATACCTATTCAATGTTAAAGTGTATGGTTCTGACTTCTGATAAAGCATAAAATGATGAAATAAATGAAGAAATAATACAACAGTCACACACCGCATTAGAATTATCGCAAACTATTAGTAATATCAAACCGGGAAAGTCGGTGTTGAATTTTAGTAACTGTACTTTTCATGATTGTCATTTTAATTAAATTTCTAGTTAATTAATATATATTTATTCAAATTACTTGTTGGTTTTATTTAGATTAGATACTTGCATTTTTGAGTAAAGCACTATACAAGCCTTGGCCCACAATGACTGCTTCGCTGGTCACGCTATGCTTGCCTCGAGCTAGCCTAGCTACGCTCTAGGCCTTCCAGCTTGGCCATCGTAGCAGCCCTTGCTGTCCTCGCTGTGTCGGCTCGAGCTCCGGTCTCGGCCGACATCTCAGCTCGTCCATCAAGTGCTGCACGCTGACCGCGCTGTGTCGGCCTGGAGCTGCCCTACGCTGCGCTCTCGGCCATCATCAGCGCGACCAGCAAAGTAGTCATTATAGGCCGCGGCAGTAATGTACTAAACCTTAAATTACCTGTCCATTTCTGCTAACGGTAAGTAGATCCAAACTTTTCTTTTCAAAGAAAACTCCTACAATCTTATCCGTGTGACCGCTCAACGAATACATACTAATGTTGTCTAAATAGTCAACTGTGTAGATTTTCGTCGTAGTGTCTTTGGAGCCCACTGCAACACACAAGAAGAAATGATCATTTACTTAATTTATTTTTGATCCCACCTCCTATTATAATTTCACACAATAGTTCCGTTACTGAGTGACAACACACAGCCAAAACTACTGGGCGTAGGAAGCTAAAATTTGGCATGTCGGTTCCTTAGGGAGTGTAGGGGAGACTTAGAGAGAACGGGCCTAGATATAGGTTTCCTCACGATGATATTTATTTCACTGGGAGCTTACTTCCAACACTACTTGAACTCTATAATGTTCAATGAAAAATTCATATTTTTGTTGCATGCTCTGCTCGTACTGTTTTATTGTGTGCGTAGTGTTTTGCGCATTACGCTTTAGTGAGTGCGTTTCGAGAGATATAAGGTAATAAAGAATATACTGTAAGCTACCTCTGTCACGGCAAGGTTACGTGCCCCTCCTCCGCACGTAACTATACGTCACAACCAGGTCTTCTCGACGTTCTACAGTGCTAACTAACCATAAATCATATTTAATCACTGTCATGACAAGGGAAACTTTTTATTAAAATATAAATAACAAATAATAAAAAATTGGGCATAGTGACGTTAACAATCAAACTCTTGATGGCCGGCAACGGTCCGGACATCGCGACAGACACGAAACGACTGAGCTCTGAGTGAACGTTGCGCAGCCTTATAAAGGCGAATAGTGGGGGGAATGACAATTAAATATAACATTAATAAAACGTACAAAAGCTTATGCATAATAATATTAATGCTACACATTTATGTAGGTTTTTGAACGATAGATGACTATGAGATGATGCATGTTTGTTTATGAACGGATGTGAGCGAGAGAGGATGAGTGAAGGAGATAGGTTTAGTGACGGTAGCCATATTAGATTACGTACGTTGACGAAAAGAACAACCGCTACTCTGTCGCGTTCGCTAAATAAATAAATCTTTAAAAAGTTATTTTGTTTCGCCTTTCTTTGCCCCATATCCCACATGTATGTACATATATTTATATTAATGTTTCAATACGTACACACAACATACAAGATAAGCGCGAAAAACATAAGGACCCTTCCTTTGCAGTCGTGTAAAAAGACAAGGCACTGACCTGCAAGTAGTTTGGAACAAGTCGACCAGTCCAGGCAAGTAACTTCGTCATTGGATTTCTTGAACACACGCTTCATGACGAAGGATCTATATTCACCGGTAAAAGTACTTGGTACTGTCATCACGAACACTGGAAAGATGAAACAAAAACATTTTTGCCACAAGCTTTATCGTCATTTTGGTGATAGGGCGACAAACTACTCGTAGCAAGCGGGTCACCTGATGGTAAGCGATCACCGCTGCCAAGGGACAACTGCAACACCAGGGGTATTACAGGAGTGTTGCCGCCTTTCAAGAAGACGTAGACTCGTTTTTAAAGGTTCCAATGTCGTATCAGTTCGGGACCACCGCAGGAAATTGATTCCAGTTTGGTCATATGGCATGGCATAAAATTAAATCCGTGCAGTTAACCGTTGCGGAGTTCCCTCGTTGGGAGCTAATCCTAGGTGTACCATCAGGTCATGCTTATCGTAATTTTGCATTGTAATCTACTAGATATTTCACTTGCACTAGCGACAAGGCCGCCTATTGTACGCAGTCACAATGTAACAATCCTTAATTTTTTGGTGCAAAATAATGTTTTTACTTACTTAGATATGAACAAAATTAATTTATATTTTTGTTTCGTAAAAAATCGTTATTTATGTAATAGGGTAGGATGCATGCACTTACCTGTGTCATCACAACATGCAGCAAAGTACTTGCCATCAGGGCTGAACTTGACCGCATTAACTTGCTGCTTAAATTTGTAACGATGTACCACTGTGCATGTCAGCAAACTTATCATCTGAGCCTCACCCTCTGAAAATAATCAGAAAACAATCGTATTTCAAATCGAGTACGCAACATGGAGATCCGCCGTCGAACGAAAGTTCACGACGTAGCAACTCTAAAATGGAACTGGGCGGGACACCTGGCAAGAAGGAACGATGATAGGTGGGTACTGTAAGCGAGTGATATCCGAGAGACGGAAAGCGAAGCGTAGGATATCCAGCTGCTAGGTGGGTCGACGATGTAAGGAGTATTGCTGGCGAGAACTGGATTGAGATGGCCCAGGCTAAAGAAGCTTGGCGTAAACAGAGGGAGGCTTATACCTAGCAGTGGAAAGCAGAAAGCTGACGATGATGATCATTTCATAGGGGCCAAATCGCAGAACTTTGAAGTCAATGCGTGTCGCAGGCGCGCGTGTGACCCGGAAAAAGCACTGTTCCCGTGGGAAATTCACGCGGGCGAAGCCGCGGGCAAAAGCTAGTAAGTAATAAGATTTTTGTATACTAAATATTACCCCCTATTTAAAGAGTCAGAGAGCAGAGTTAAAAAAAATAGAATAAACAAAAGGGGTCAGAAATATTATTTTATTTAAGTCTGTGGACAAAACAGAATGAAACTGTTTGGTTTTGGTTGGTTGTATGCAAGCAACAAGGACTTCCGTGTTGATCTATGATGCCAGAACTGGGTTGGATGTTGCTCGATTTACATGAGTTTTAAAGCGATTGAAGTAAAAGAAATGGTGTATTTTTATGTACAAATATTTCCGAACGCCAAGCCATTTCGGAACAGTAGCGAGTACTAAGAAATACATGCCATTCCGTTATTATTATTTTTTCATATAGTAGTTTTTATAATTAATAATAATTGAAGCAAATGTTACTGAAGACCTGATAGTACACATATATTTTTTTCAGATTTTTCTGGCTAACCACAGCTGAGCATTAGTCTTTAGAAAAACACCAATTCACAGGCCTATGTCAATCTAAACGCCTTAAACATCGTGTTTACGTGCAACCTCCTTGCACCCTGCTTGCACCTAGCAACTACAATATTTCAGAGGAATAAAATTGACAGATTTTATGACAGACAACTGTCATTTTGACTCTATTCACATTATAGGTTTTTTTCTCTGATTAAAGGAAACTTGGACAGAAAGGAAATTATTGTAAAATCTCGATGGACGTAACGATATTTTAATTATGACTGCCTCTATAACTTACTCTTACTTGACACTTGTGAAAACATCTTTCTATCACTCTTTCGTAAATATTATACTTTCCATCTTTGAAACATTTTAATTCCACTGGAATGTGCCACAGTGAGAGAATATAAAAGAAAATGGATTTAATTAATTAAAAGTAGACATCGGAAAATTGGTTAGTAAAGCAATTTTCTTCTGGTATCTAATGGGGGAAATCCATAATCGTACCTACATCCCACACATAGGTCTATAAAAGAAATCCTAGAAGCTATGAAAATAAAAAAATGCTGTTAAACGGTTATTTGCGCTTCTGGTACCTACTAAATGTTGGAATCTAGTTATGGTCATTTACGTTTCGAGTACCTAGTTGCGTTAGAAAGATTTCATACTTGGCAAATGTCTCGCTCGCAAAATTTAACATTTTTAGAAGATTGCAAAAAACAAAACAAAGTCCTTTTTTTCAAAAAGTGGTTCATTAATAAAATACGATAGTTTTATTAAAGTGACCAAGTATCCAATATACATTTTTAACTTGATACATCCACGCATTGCTGAGATAAAGGGGCTTGACAGAGAGCAAAATTAATATAAGATAACAGTATAATTAATAAATGTCATATATATAAACTTTTAAAACAGCCTATAAAATTGACCAATTCAGAGAAACATTTTATAATTTTTTTTAATAGCCTATTGTGTCCCACTGCTGGGCAAAAGCCTCCCCTCTGGTTCGCTATTCCTGTCTGAAATGACAACATAGTTAAAAAAAACATTAGAAAACTGAAAGTAATAAAAATAAAATAACCAAGATATACTTTTAATAACAGCCTGTAAAATTTACCAATTCAGAGACATAGGATTTTTTTTAAAAGCCTATTATGTCCCGCTGATGGGCAAAGGCCTCCCCTCTGGTTCGCCATTCCTGTCTATCAATAGCAATATAGTTAAAAACTCTTCCATTACTGACTGAATGACTGACAGACAACGCAGACATAACCTTTGGGGGTAGAAAGCTGAAATTTAGCATGTAGGTTTCTTGGGTTATTATTTACTTTTTGGGGACTCCAGCATAAGCACCAAACGGGAGATCAGTCCACTCATGTTGGGACCATTTCACCTAATTCACCGAGATATATAACTTTACACTAAAAGAGGATTTTAGGACATTCCTACAGGATTAACAGGATTAAATATTTTATATGTGTACGAATTCTCTAAATGCTAGTAACATTATAAAATAAAATTAAATAAAACATACTTTCATTAACAGCCAATAAAATCGATCCATTTGGTGAGACATCAATCGCAGTATAGTTAAAGTTACTTTCAACTGGTAGCGTGTTACTTTTATTCCTGCAAAAAAAAGACTTGGTCAATCAAAATAAATATTAAAGGTTCATTCAAGAAAATTCAAAAACACTTAAATCTATGAAACTTTACGGCTTTTCGGATTTAGATGGCACTTTCTTTGGAGCGTTGAAGAAGTTACACTTAGTTTTTAACCCGGAAATATTTAGGGTTATTTCATGAAAAGTAAAATCAATAAAATGAATTTATGTGGGCGAAGACACGGGCAAAACTAGGAAATTAATTGACTTACTGTTTCAGATTATAAATGGTTATTCTGTTACCAACGGGACTAATAACACAGTTACCATCTTGCGAAAATATAACATTGCCTTTTCTATACACCGTTCCAAGTAAATTATTAAACTGAAATAAAAAGGTTATGTTATAGAAATAAAAAATAAGTATAAATACTAGAAATATCTTAACGTAACTACTTAAAGCACCAAACAATAATATAATAAAAAATGCATAATAATTCAAGGTACAGAAGAGAAAAGTATGTTTACTTTATAATTAAACTTCATGTTGGAAGTTTTAAAATCTAAATTAAATAATACGATTTCACAATGTGCTGCGGAAGTTCTCCATGAATTCAAAATTCGTATTTCTAAATTAAAAACGAAATTCGTCTCATCCGTCTTTATTCAGTTCCAAAAAAATTTAATATCACAAAACTAAACATCAAAACATGAACTTGCCGCAAATCAACGAGATCAACACATGTTGGAAAACGTCAAATTCAAATTATTGGTCAATGTCAACATTGATAGTAATTTGACTTTGACGTTTAACAAAAAGAAAAAACTTTTTCTAGGAGAAAAACAAGTTTGTATGTGGATGGGCACTATTTGATCTGAGGTGGAATGAAACATTAAGGATGCATTAAGGAAACAGTGGAAAGAAACAAACAACGCACGGCCAAAACCACTAGGCCTAGAAACATGAAGTTATCAAAGGTCCGTCAACGTGACGTAAGTGAGCAGAGCACTTAGAAAGAATTTTTGAAAATTCGACCCCTATGTAGCCATGTGCCGCCGAGAAATTTCCTGTTCCCGAAAATTTCTCTTCAGGTAAACTTCTCAGGTTTTTTTTTTTGGAAAATTTTCCTTTCTTGAGGTCCTCCTTGAGAATATTTTTAAGAAAATTTGTGAACACATCACTACTCCTAAGGGAGTGAAATGGGTCAAAAAGGAAATTCAAGCGGGCGAAAGCGACGGCAAAAGCTAGTGGGTAATTAAATCTATATTGCAAGTAAATTACATTAATAAAAGATGTTTAGTATCACTTCCAAACTAGTAATTAATTATATCTGCACGGAGGCTCCGGCATGCGGCATTGAGGCAGTGAGCTGTCCCATCCACCCCACCTCGTACCTCGTACCTATCATGTTTAGGATGCTGTTGGTACTACCGCGCACTCTCCTGTATCCTCTCATCCTCTCTATCCGTCTCAAGGTACTTGAAGCGAATCATTGTGGCATACGGGGTTATTGAGCTAAGTCAAAGTGTGAAGTGTAAAAGGAATCCCTTGGGAGATTAGGTCGATTGACACCACGGTTTAAATTACGGTAACGGTATTTCTCCAGCCCGCTAAACCGAAGGCCGACTTTTCCAACCCAACGAAACTATTTAGACGACATCTTAACTCATCATACAACTGGGACTGGATTAATACCTTTGTTCCCACATGGCTTTATAAATAATTAGAGAAACGAAGATTCATATTAAGCAGAAGACAAGATTTGGGTTAAGACACAAGTATAGCTTGTATAGATCTCGAAAAGGCGTTTGATAAAGTTGGTTCGGTAAAGATGATGCAAACTTTAAAAATTTTGGACTTAGAATACAGAGAAGATACTGATGAAAACTATAAAAATAGATCCTATTACTAAAAAGCTAAAACCGATAAATAAAACACAATCCTCTAAAGATTAGGAAGTCTACATATTTTTGCAACAGCTTTGTGTACAGATGCGATACACGCTCAAGAAAAGGAGAAGTTGAAATGTGTTTTTGGCGGTTGGAAAGGATTAGTTGAATAATAAGAATAAGAAACGAGGAGGAGTCCTAAATATTATAGAAGTAAAGAGAAACGTTAAAACTGTTGAGTGTATTAAGAGGGAAAATGTTAGGTCAATTTTCTTGATACGACCGAAACATCATAGAAGGAAAGGTAAAATGAAAAACGGGAATCAAGAAGAGCTAGACAGAGTTACATATAAGGCAAATATAGAAAAAAGTGACCGTCATCAGGTCGTATTATATCATGAAGAATTACAGTTGGCAATAGAGAGAAAAAATAAAAGGAACTCCACCGACAATAGCATTGCCCAAAAAGATAATGATGAAAAAAACACAAGCTTTTAAAAATCAGAACACATTTTATGTCCTGTGCGGCACCGTGAAAAAAAAAGAAAATTGTATCAAAACAATCTTCTTTTTAAATAATTAACATATTGCTTCTGTCTACAAAAACAACGTAACATTTTAAAATTGTTATTTATTGTTTAAAATTTTATAAAAAAATTACATGAATATTTCCTTTCGGTAAAATATAAAAAGATATAAAAGTGTTAATCGGCGCATGCGCAGAAGAAATTAGCTGGCCAGCGATTCACATCAATGAGGATTGAACGTCACAGCGCTACGGACACGGAAGCTCAGGATTGGTTGCGCATTTTGGAAGTGACGTTGAAAAACCAATCAGAACTCGGGTCATATCGAGCACTGCCTTGGATATCAATCGTCATATGACCTATTCTGTCGAGTTTGCAAAGCTTGAGCCATTTTAGTCTGCGCCAAAGTAGTTTCGTGGAGTGAGCGTGTGCAGATAGTCCTTAGCTATCACATTGTTTCGGGACCTGTAAATACTCCCATCAAATAATACAAAATGTCTTCTGGAAATCCGATGTACTCTCCCTTCTTTGGAGTTATGGGAGCGGCTTCAGCTATTATCTTCAGCGGTATGTACCCCTTTTGTTCTGATTGAAATGGTCGTCTCGAACCGATATCGATCTCCCTTTACAGTTTCCTTATACTATTTTTCTTCAGTACCTACCTAGCTTATAAAATGTGGCATAAAATTCGCTGCAACCAACATTGGAACATGTTATTTTAGACATTCTAATTATAGTAGTCGACCGACCGCATCTTGCGATTCCCAGAGCCCTATAGATATGCGGTTGAAGATGGCCTGTAGCACAACACTATATTCTAAATAACCCTAAATTGAAGTTGAAATTAATCTCGATCTGTTTTGTGAGGGGCGTAGGTTCTCTTCGGGGTGAATTTGAGTCATGTGACTAATTTGTTAGGTTTTTTACCTATTTAGTTGGCAGCACTGCACAAATGTCATACTTTTACAATCTAAAATAATCAATGAATGTTTTTATGGTACCTAGGTAGTGATAACTATTACATTAGTATTTTGATTAAATTCACCATGAATAAAAAAAATCAATGTTTATGACATTTAATTCTTCATCATGTGTACTTAAATCACATGATCAATCAGCTGATAAGTCATGCAGATCCTACCTACTGGAAATTTAACAATCACTTGAATGGAATAGTGATTTGCTTTTGTTTTTACAATATACTTTACTGGCAACAACAGACTGTGTTTTTTGTTGTCTGGTAAAGCCAGTCTAGAGGGTGATTCATAGTTGAACTACTATGAAGAAATCATTGTACATGTACAGTGGGCCACATAAGAAGGTATACAACCCAAAATACTATACCTACACTGTATAACTGGTATACTTTTCTGGCCCACTATACATCTTTGTCATTCATCCAGTTTTTAGATAGGTACAAATTCCATCCCATATTTAGTAGCAATCTGCTGCTTTATATTAGTCAACTTTTGCAAAATCATCAACTTCCTAAAAGGACATGTATCTTCCCATAAGGATAACATCCCAATATGACAATTGCTCGTATTGATCAAGAGATAAGATAACCAGATAACTTTTTCAGTGCTACTAGACCAAATTGGGATCTCTACTTGAGATTAAATAACATGCAATGGGCTATAGAACATTTTGATTTATTATTTGAATGAACATTTTGACATATGAACTAGATATATCTGTGAAAGAATCACATACTTACCAAAGTTCTTTACTAAACACACCACATCACCAAAGTACTTCCGAAAATGTTACATCACTAGATAATCTAATCAATGATAAATCTACACTATTTTTAAAGATTAATTTGTATAACATAATTACATCTTCTGTTCACTAAATGCATTTTGATGTCAAAGTCATCAATCAATTAAGAACTTTGTTTGGTGGAGTAGTTTTCATGTATGCCTCTCTTCTGTCATCGATTTGCCCTCCCAACCACACAACCTCCAAAGTAATAAAAGATTTTAATTTCAAATTGTTTGGCATTTCAGCGTTAGGAGCTGCATATGGAACCGCCAAGTCAGGTACGGGTATCGCAGCCATGTCGGTGATGCGGCCCGAGCTGATCATGAAGTCCATCATTCCCGTCGTCATGGCGGGTATCATTGCCATCTACGGGCTGGTCGTAGCTGTCCTGATAGCAGGACAACTTGCGGACTCGTCAACCTACACCCTATACAAGTTTGTACCTATTCTATTATACTTCTAACAGGATCATTTAAGACTTTCTTAGCTTGCCTCACAATTAATTAATTTATACTAATATAATAAAAGAAGGGTTTATTTATTTGAACGTTATAATCTATGAACTACTGAATGGATTTCATAAATCTTTTGTATATTACAGTCTTAATTATTAGGAAGGCACATTTTTGGTTCAGTTCTATAAGCTTGATTGAGCTGCAACTATTGGGCCATAGATAAAATATAAAGCAACACATCTGAACAAAGGATAACACTGTCAGGGGGATCCTGCTTCGATCCTGTAACCAATTTATTGTGGTTATCTGATCACAAACATAACATGTTTTATTATATTTTTTTTTCTTATATTTTATTTTTGACTGTACACATGTACGTATAAAGTTAATAAATAGCCCCTCTCTTATATTAGGCGACCAAGAGTGTTTCATGAGTTTCTTTCGGCATTTCTTCTCAGCAGTGGTCGTTCTGAAATGCTAGTAGTTTGTAGCTTTAAGACATAATATGATTAAATAATTAGTTATCGACGTGAAAAAGAGCCTTCTTTGAGGCCAAGTTTCAATAAAAAATTTTGACTTTGACTTTGACACTGAAAAAGATGCATTGTAGACTGGTAAATTGTACATTTAATGTGCAACATACATGCACTTATGTTGATTTATAAGAAAGCCTAACATGTACTGACCTTTTACATCCTACATGTTATGTTGAAAATAAAGAATCATTTATATGTGCCTAAATCACAAATCAATTTAAGCTGATAAATTAATTATAACATTTGAAACTTGTTTTCAATCAATCAAAACTTGGTAATAAACTTCAAAACTTGCATCTAAATGTAAATAATACACTAGATGTTAATAATATGTAGTAGGATAGTAGCTTGACTGTTATTGTATAATACTATAAAATAATGTAATCTGGCTATCATAGTTTTGCTTGCCATTTGTACTAAAGTACTTATGTGTTTAAGAAGCTAAGCTTTTCAAGATGATCTATAACTTAAATTTATTTCTTTACTAGCTGTGCCTCTAGGCTCCACCCCTGTGGTATTTTTTGAATAAAATGTATTATTTTTCATCATACTAGGTTTCATTCTAGCTGTACCTAATTTCATTGAAATCCATTTTAGTTGATAGTTTTTATGTGAAAAATTAACAAAACAAAAACTTACTACCATTGTCACTGTCACAAGGTCAAATTTTTTTTTTTTATATTAGTTTGAGTTTTAAACTTTTTTTAACAATGATGCATCATAACAACATTTTTTTTCCTGTCTCTTATTGCACGCCTAGTGGCAAAGCGCCGCGCCGGCCGTGTATTAAAATCGCACCTGTTTCGGAACATAAATTGGACGTAGCTTATCAATAAAGATCCAACCCACACAACATGATAGTTTCCAGATATAAATTTTTGAAGTTTGTACTGTAACTTCTCAAAGATCTGTCTCTATTGTATTCATATTGCACACATATAGTGTTTATATGAGTACACATATATCAAGGAAAATAGTTTCTAAGCAGCCTTTAGGATTTTTCACTTGAGTAATACTTATGAAGACAATATTTATCTTTTCCAGAGGGTTCATCCACTTGGGAGCAGGTCTAGCCGTAGGATTCTCTGGTCTCGCTGCAGGTTTCGCCATAGGCATCGTGGGAGATGCTGGCGTCCGCGGCACAGCGCAACAGCCTAGACTATTCGTCGGAATGATCCTGATCCTTATCTTCGCCGAGGTGTTAGGTCTGTACGGCCTGATCGTCGCCATCTACCTGTACACGAAGTAAACGCTCAGAACACGCTCACCCCGTCGCCCGCTCCGAGCCCCCGCGCGCTCAGTGTGCTCACCGCGCTCAGTGTGCTCACCGCGCTCAGTGTGCTCACTGCGCTCAGTGTGCTCAGCACAGGGACGTCGTCGCCGGTAGCGGCCCCGCCCGGGGCTCGGGGCACCTGTATAGTACCTTGTTGACCCTCGATATATCGCTGCGAACGCCGCTCTGCGCCGCGCAGCCCCGATGCTGCGGCCGCGTCGCGCCTTAAGTCGCGATCACACCGATATAACCTTATTTTATAAACCCGTCTTCGAATTCCGATCACGAGACGCTACCGCGCGATGACATTAATTTATTGCAGTTTCATTTTCGGTGACAGGGGGACTTTGCTTCACCTATCTACATATCAATTTTATTTGCGCGTTCAGATCTCCGCGAATACGTCATCATACAATCTGATATCACTTTTTAGATTATTTTAGCTTTAAGGCGAAACTAATTTACAGTAAGAGTAGCAAATTATGTCCAAGAGAAGTTATCTTAGAAGTTGTAAGTCATAATTTATAAACCGTTAAACCCCCAGGTACTGTGTACCAGTATTTGATTGTGAGACGATGAGGTCTCACCTGGCTTATGTATTACATGCTAAATAGCTTTCAGTGTTATAGTGGATGGATGTATCCTAATTTTGATTGTTATGCCCATGGATGTTAACTGTTTTTGAGTGACTTGAAAACTATAGTCACAAATATTGTATTGCCAGGAATCAATGAATAAACATGATTTGTACATTCCATATTTTTTGTTTCTACTTTATTTTATTATTTTGTATTGTTTTATTTTCCTTTTTTCGAACGAATAATTATTATGCTTAGCCAGATGCTTACATGACTTATATGACTGTCGTAATCAAAGTATATATTATAATAATGGTACATTTCTGTCGATTTTTAATGTGAAATGTTTCAAATATATTTATTCTGTAAGTAATACATCTAGGTAAGTAAATACTTAGGTGAAAATGTATTTTTATTTTAGGTTCATGTTAGAGAATGTTATAATCTTCGGTGTTATTAAAATGAATTGTGTTAATAAAATATTTTGAAAACAACTTCTGTAAAAATGAACTTAGTTTTTGTCGCATTTTTATTAATAATATAATTTACAGTATTAATTTTTTTTAACTGTAGTTTGTGGTAGCTAGAGTTTATCTGATAAAACAGGCCAAGTGCGAGTCGAAACTCGCGTTCTTAGGGTTCTGTACATGCAAAGCATCTCAAAATATTGCTCTTCTTATTTCTTATATCTAAACATAAAAACCAACTTCAGTTCAGTCCCTAGACACGTTCCTACAGATTCATATACTACATCGATGATGTGATGATGATAGATTATGTTCACCATATCCTTATAGATTGTGCAAAATATAAGTATAAAAGAGATTTATTACTGAGAACGATGATGTAGGATTAACGCAAACTATTTTAGCTAACCCAAAGTGAATTGCAGAAAAAAAAATGTATGAAATTTTAGTAATGTCTGACTTTTATAGGGTACGATGGGGCTGATATATCTGTCGAGATATATCATTAAAAAAAAGTACTACATCGCAAAAATAAAAGTTTTAATGATTTATTCGTGTACTCCTGTTAGACATTGCTTTTTGCCATAATTTTAGGTCAACGGGAAGTGCCCCTTTTGATACATGTTTGTTCCCGATGAGTCATACCTGGCAAAACATTTGAAAATGAGTGCGTTCCCCTAGCAAAACACTACTGAATATCAAAACGTGATGTTACTAAATAATTAGAGTATGACGTCGTGTAAATGTTTATATAAGTTTCAAATTTGTGCATCAATTAGTTTTTGAGATTTTAATTACAAACAGATTCTGCCAGGATGACATTTAGAACATTCCCCCAGCAAAAAAAGTTCTCGGATCGAAATGAAAGTAAGTACAATAATTAGAGTGTCGTGAAAGGTAAATGTTTATGAATAAATAAAATTTGTGTATCGAAAGACTTAGGAGAAATTCAAAATTCTGCTGGGGGAACGTTTGGCCGGATGCTGGATCTCCTAAATGGCATGGCGTAGAGATATGACTTTTTTTACACAAGTTGTTATTAATTTGTGTATAATGTTTGTAAAAATAGAAATTTAAAAAATATTACCGTTCAGGAGCTAAAAATAAAAACGTAACATATTTTGGCGCTTGTACTATAAATATGGGCCCTAGAGACTAATTGGTGACGTGAGTTTGTACCTTGAAGTTGTTTTCAATGTCCATGTAAGTATCAACATAGTATCATAAGTATTTAATAAGTTATGAGAATAAATGCAATGATTCAGCCGCCATGAATTTCGACAGTCCATTAGACGAGTTGGTCTATTATTTACGAAATTCACATGTTTTGCATTAATTGCTAAATATAGTTAACTATCCATTCTCCAAAAATCAGATCAATATATGCAGTAGTTCAAGAAATATAATTATAAATCCAAGCCAAGGTGAAATACCACGATAAGCCGACCAAATTCGAGAGTCTACCAAAAAGCGACCGTGCAGTATATTGAAGTGGTTTACTGAAATTGATAGTGTATTACCTCTTTTTTCAGTGTACAGATGCGTGCTCAAATGTTAGCATACCTAAAAAAACATCTTATTTCTTCAAATTAGGTTAGTATATCACATATATCATATCTATGGTACATTAAGGGGCAGATCTCCGCAGATGCAGCCATCTCACTTTTAGATAAAAAGGTACAAAAAGGCCTCTTCATGTCGGCTTTGGCCCCATGAACGCCTCATTGGACCGGGTCCCAATGGACCCGTGTGACTCTGAAAAACGTACCAACATAATATGTATATCTTTATTTCAAGTGATTACACTCATATCTTACATTATTAAATTAACTTAAATATGTTAATATCACACCCTACAGACTATTTTATTATAATATATTTCTGCACGGAGCATGTAAGCTCCGGCCACTGCCGGAGCTTACATGCTGCCACATGCTTACATGCTGGAGCCAAGTGCGGGCAGTCCCACCTCGTACCTATCATCTTTAGGATGCTGTTGGTACTACCGCGCATTCTCCTGAGCAAAACGGGTGGCGCATGATCGTAGCAAAACAATCTATACCAGCCTTTTCAAACATACCGGAGGAGGCACTACAATAGCGCGGTTATATAAGTTATGTACGTATGGGGTAGAAATATAAGGTTTATAATTCTATCACAGTGAAAGTGATTGCCGCGCTGCAGCCATTCCAGTAGGAATCGGTCCTATACTAGGTACCTAAAATAGAACGAGCGCAGAGTTTTTCAATTAATATTGTATTGTAACTAAACGCAAAATATATATATAAATAAGTTAACAATAAAAAATCTTGAAATCCTGGACAAAAACTCTTCATTGAAAATTATATTATTTCAGTTGTATACGCGCCTGTACTAAATTACGTCTATAATACTGCAAATTTCGGATGGTTGGTAATATATACTGTACGGCCGCTTTTTGCTAGATTCTCGAATTTGGTCGGCTTATCATGCTATTTCACCTTGGCTTGGATTTATAATTATATTTCTTAAACTACTACATATATTGATCTGATTTTTGGTAAATGGATAGTTATCTATATTTAGCAATTAATGCAAAACATGTGAATTCCGTAAATAAAAGACCAACTCGTCTAATGGACTGTCGAAATTCATGGCGGCCGAATCATTGCATTTTTTCTCATAACTTATTAAATACTTATGATACTATGTTGATACTTACATAGACATTGAAAGCAAATTCAAAGTACAAACTCACGTCACCAATTAGTCTCTAGGGCCCATATTTATAGTACAAGCGCCAAAATACCTAAATTCACGTTTTTATTTTTAGCTCTTGAACGGTAATATTTTTTAAATTTCTGTTTTTACAAACATTATACACAAATGAATAACAACTTGTGTAAAAAAAGTCATATCTCTACGCCATGCCATTTAGGAGATCCAGCATCCGGCCAAACGTTCCCCCAGCAGAATTTTGAATTTCTCCCAAGTCTTTCGATACACAAATTTTATTTATTCATAAACATTTACCTTTCACGACACTCTAATTATTGTAATTACTTTCATTTCGATTCGAGAACTTTTTTTTGCTGGGGGAATGTTCTAAATGTCATCCTGGCAGAATCTGTTCGTAATTAAAATCTCAAAAACTAATTGATGCACAAATTTGAAACTTATATAAACATTTACACGACGTCATACTCTAATTATTTAGTAACATCACGTTTTAATATTCAGTACTTTTTTGCTAGGGGAACGCACTCCCGTTGATCCGAGTATCCTAATAAGATGTGTACCTAAATCCTATTACACTACTGGACAACAAAATTACAACTCTTTTTTTTTTGATGATTCAAAACTTCGAGCAACAACGACTTCGCGCCCGAACGAGAAGTCCGTGTTGCTCTATAATTCAAAAACGTACCTACCATGGTACCTACTTATTACTTCCATGGATCTATCCCATTTAGGAATATGTTCGGACCCATAACGGGATGACGCTCAAAAAAGTTCCAGGACGTAGGTACTTCATTAGTGGTATAGCCTGAAAAACCTGGAATTTCAATAAAATTCCTGGAGCGTGCCTAAAATCGTCCGAGGAATGGAATGAAAATAAATATTATTTCTATCATAAATGATAAAGTTCCCATACAAACATGCATTTTCATTGTCTACTGGACGGATCTCTATGAAGTATGGTACACTAATAGAGTAGTAAGTCTTGAAAAATCACCATAGTTTTTATCAAGAAATTCTCAAAGGAGCGGAGCCCCACAGGCAGGACGTAGGTAGTAAGTTTTCCATACCTATGAATAATGCACAGAAGTAAAATTTTTTTTTAAATATAAATAATGCTATATTAGCTGCGCCCCGGACCGGCGCACACTGGTTCCTATTCCGAAAAACATGGACTTAGCAACAAAAGTTCGATTTTGAATATAATTAGTATGCCATTCGATAGAGTTTCGTTAGTGCTACAACTATTGTCATATACATTTTTCCATAAAAGTGAATAATTATTGAGAAATTCGTAAAAGACGAAAATCAATGTATGGGAAGAAACATATTTCATTTTTTTCTCCGTGCGCTTGAATAGTCCCGCGTTTTAACCCATCAATATCTATAGTATTCATCATCTTCTATGAGAAAAAATATATCACGTGCGGTGACGCGCGGCCTTGGGAGAAATTGACAATTCAATTCTTGAAATTTTCTAGGTGTTTATTAGGGGCTAGTATGCTGAGGTTAGAAATCATAAATGGAGTTAAAATGATCTCAGACGAACATTTGAGGTAATGAAAGTATTTTAATATCATAATTAACAAAGAAATTATATAAATTAACTTTATTTTTGCAATTTCATAAAGTAAACCAAGCAATTAACAATTATCAAGCAAACAAAAACCTATTCTGATAAGGAAACTAAAAAAGGTTATTTGCTTTTGAATAACAATAATTAAGTAAATAATATACTATTTGTATAAAGCAACTCAAGCGAATAACAACCATTAAGCAAATAAAATTTGGTTTAACACATAATTTTAACAAAATACTTAAATACTTATCGACTACAACAAAAAATATAATTTAATACCCTTTATATAAATATAAAATAATAGTAATTTACATTTATTTATTTATTCATTAACAATTTACATTGAATTATTTACAGCTAAAACATATTATACAATTAAAATAAAAAATTACAATTATAATCAAAAATACATTAATGGATCTTGTATTTCTTCCGTGTCCAGTGGCATTATTTCTTTTTCATCTTCTTCGTTTTCTATATCTTCGTGATCCAGTAGTTCCAATGCTTCTTCCAGCATTTCAAACTTTGTTGATTTCGAAATTTGGGTCTCAAATGAGTAATATATGGATCTGAACTGATTAAAAAGTTATGTAATATATCTTCATTTGATTGAATTCTTCCAATTTTCCTTGAGTGATACTCACGAACATTTCTGAATTCCTTATTTCTAGCTTCCCCAGCTTCTTCTGACAATACACCAATTGGCAATATTGAAAAGTGCTTACAAATATCAGCTCCATGTATTAAAAGTTTATGAACACTTGCTGGCATATTGTACCAGGGATACAGATGGATGCACATTTCTGCCGTTTCCGATGTATATGTCCTGAAATCTTCAATTTTAATGGCCTCTCCCGATGATATTGCTTGAAGTATCACTGAAAATCGTTTAATTAATTGTTCTTCAATATTCAAAATTTTGGCAGTTTTTGAAAAATTCCGAAAAAATCTTCTAGCGGTGTTTCCATCATTTGTTGTCCCGAACCCTTGCTTCACGATGTCTATCAATAGACCCATTTCTGCTTTGAAGGCTTCCTGTATTGCTTTCTTTCTTGATTCTTTCACATTTTTATTTTCATCGCGGGCAGTCCATAATTTGAAATCCAAATTATAAGCAACATGCAGAAGATATTCCATGCACCGAATCCACATATGCAGCGTAGAGAGACCATATTTGTAGACATCTTCTTGTAGAGGCTTCGAACGAATCAATTCCAAATTATTCATTTCCGATGGTTTTGCAAGGCAAATATTACACGTTGCCGCTGATGGTGTATTGGTTACTGCAGTTGATACTTTCCCATCAATCATAGTGAAGTGAACCTCATGTGTGACTTCAAAATCTCCATATTGTGTAGCACTCAAATTCCTTATTTCTTCCATCAGTGAAGCTTCTTCTTTCTGGATATGTTCCTTGGACTCCTTGATAAACTGGAACTTCACAGGCCTGCAGTAACTCGTAGATGATGGTCTAGGGTTTTCCCAAACGATTACGTCAGCATTTAACAGTTTCAGGGGAACTAAACTAGTCATAAAGACTGATGAATCATCCAATGTCACTTGAGTCTTCTGCTTATAATTGCTTTGAGAAGAGGCCCCATCGAAGCCACACTTATATATTAACTTCAGTTGTTTTTGGGGAATATCTGGGTCAATAGTAAGCAGCAGACATTGTACTGTCAAATCCACCAGACTTTGCAACTTAATCCTGGCCCCCGTCTTCTGTAACTTCGACTTGATCGTTGGGAGGATAACATTTCTTCTTAGCTTCTAAAACTTTTTTTGTATGAAGGCAATACACTTGTTTTCTTCTCACTTAGTGTAGTCCGGAGCGTTGAGTACTGCCACTTGGAAAGCTTCAACGATGTAGACAAAGCTAATGCTTTATCTTCATGAAAGGCAGTGGGTTTGGTTCCACCAGTCAAAAATGATTTCACAGCCACGACTTTTGTTGGATCTGCCATCAACTGATGTATGATACTGGCTAAATCAGCCTTTCCATTTTTTTCAGCGCCTCCACTAGTAGATATGCCAGCTCCTCCTCAGATTTTTCACTCCACGAAGCCGTTCGTCTCTTCTTTTGTTTGTTTCCTAAATCAGAAAATGCTCTTCTTGGTTGCACTTCAGTTGAGGTACTGACACTAGAAGTAGAAGGCACAGAAACGTTTTCATCCTCACTGCAAGTATCTTCCGTAGGTTCCCCAAATACCATTTCTAAGTCGAGAGAATGGCATTTTGGCCAGGATACTTTGACTGAAGCCAAGAATTATTCCTGTTTATAAACGTCTTCCGGTTTCTACTTGCAGCAATCCATTTTGTATTTAAACGACTTAAAAATTTTGTTGCAAATGATTTCACTATATCCAAATCCATTGATGATATTTCTTGACCGACACGATTCACTATTTCTTGTGTTCTTCATATCACCACTGTTATATAGATATAGGAACAAATCCAAATTCGAATAAAATCCAGCCATTTTAAATATTTCGAGGTGTTACTTCTTCAAGAGTTGAGTAATGAATGATTTAATTAAAATAATTGTCTCAATATATATATAATAAGTGCAAGCTCAACAGTACAAGAGTGGGGGGAAAGGTGGTGTGCAATATAATAAGTGCAAGCTCAACAGTACAACAGTGGTGGGGGTCTTACTGCTGTAAGACCCCCACCATTTCCCTCACTCTTTATCTACTTCCCACCCTCCCCTCATTTTGATACTGCAAGGAAAAAGAGAAAGTGGTGGGGATTCGAACCTGTAATGATGTCAAACCTAAATATCTAGTGGTACATCATGCAGTTGCACGGGACATTGCAGTGGATACTCGCTAAAAAATATATTTTTTACAAAATAAAGTTAATTTATATAATTTCTTTGTTAATTATGATATTAAAATACTTTCATTACCTCAAATGTTCGTCTGAGATCATTTTAACTCCATTTATGATTTCTAACCTCAGCATACTAGCCCCTAATAAACACCTAGAAAATTTCAAGAATTGAATTGTCAATTTCTCCTAAGGCCGCGCGTGACCGCACGTGCTGTATTTTTTTTCTCATAGAAGATGATGAATACTATAGATATTGATGGGTTAAAACGCGGGACTATTCAAGCGCACGGAGAAAAAGATGAAATATGTTTCTTCCCATACATTGATTTTTCGTCTTTTACGAATTTCTCAATAATTATTCACTTTTATGGAAAAATGTATATGACAATAGTTGTAGCACTAACGAAACTCTATCGAATGGCATACTAATTATATTCAAAATCGGACTTTTGTTGCTAAGTCCATGTTTTTCGGAATAGGATGGTTCCTATTCCGAAAAACATGGTGTGCGGCGGGACCCTACTCCCGTAAAAAATTTTGAGGCAAAAAGTACACAGTAGGTATAGGTATCTGGTATATTTTTCAAGCATTTTATAAAATTTTATCGAAATCTGTCTGTCTATTAGATTTTGCGTAGTTACATACATCTATGCCTGGCACATGTATGTTGTTGTTGTAAGTACCTACTAAATTATTGTACATGAACCACCGGGCAAACAAAAAAAATGCTTAGTAATTAAACCGGCCAAGCGAAAATAAGTGAAACTATGACAAATACAAACAAGCTAATTATTAAAGAAGAATGCGAGGAATCTAAAATGCTTGTGTTGTATGAATGATGATGTTTTGATGTTTCATGCACAGAAGTAAAATTTTTTTTTAAATATAAGCAGAAGGAACACAAATTTCACACACACTCTGATGATATTTGACAATATTTGCATCCTGTTCATGATAAGGACTGTCACATAACTCTGTCCCTTTCCTTCCTTAGCATTGCAATGTATTGCAACACGAACCACTACACTGAAAGATTTATCATCCAAGCCGGATTTTTCATGCGAAATGATCCTTAACTGTCATATTTGTTGTGTTGTCACAGTTGTCATAAATATTTAAAATTATTTTTTACTGTTTTGTGCTTTTAAACTCAATAGAAATAATAAAATGCAACGTGTATAATATGTGGAAGTGTTTCATAAAAAAATATTCGTGGAATATCGTTCCTTCGGTAAGCAATACGTGTTTTTTTGACGTGCCCAATGATAAAATACAATTTCGTGTTATTTTTGAAACAATAACCATTATTAGACTTTTGAATGCTGTTTATCAGCAATATCATTATTTATTTTATAAAGTAGTGTATTCATTATAACCATTTCATAAGAAATACTACAAGTAATTTAATAATTTCGTAAATAGCATAGATCATTTGACAGATCCAATTTTGTTTACTATGGCTGGGCCGAATCAAGGCAAATATACGAATTTAGTACCTATTCTATAAAAATCTCAGGAATTCTTTCTTGAAGATTAAAATGCACATTTTATAAAAATACTGACAGTGAATTTTATTTCAGGACAAGGAAAATATGCCAGAAAATAATACCTCAAGAAAGAGAACTGTTATGGGGAGTATTTCTCTTACGTACTACGAGTACCAGGACAGTGAATGGACGCCAGCAACCATTAACATCATTGCAATGTTTCATTGCACGTGATTTTTAATAATTTAAAATAAATTTTATTGATTTAATGACTAGTATTTTTTCCCAAAAGGGATAGAATTTCCCATCGTAAAAAGCTGATGCAGATCCGTCCGCATACCGCGCACGGCTTAAGATTCAGCGTCTCAAAATTTTTGGTTTTGCTACACTGTACCGAATATAATTAATTATCTTAGATCCGACCCTGTATTCTGTCGCTGTGTGAATAATAATCTTAGTGTGTGTTTTTGCCATGCAATTTCAAATGACATGTTCTGTCTGCTTACTATTATTATATGTCTGTGGTTTCATGAACTCTGAAAACATAACACTCCTTTTTTGGTCAGTCGTGTAAAAATATAAGTATCTCTTTATCTTCTTACTGAGATTCTTATAAAGCTGTCTCATTCTTTTATGGTATTTTTATTTGGATGTCCGGTCTAGAGATCCTTGCGGAATATAAAAGCCCCTCCCTTGTATAATAGTTTCTGAAAGTACACCTACCTCTGAACTAAACGCACAAACACGTCAGCCGGCCAGTGTCAATTTCTTTTCATTTTTATGTCAACTGTCAAAATCGTTGAGTGAGTTGTCATGTCGGCTTATTGAAAAGATCTTATATTAAAATTTAAGCTTATTTTCGCTAAAAATGAAATACTTAGGATTGCTACTTCTTGCTATAATAATAAACTACAATGCTGGAGATGCGCAAGTTCGTACAAAGGGGGTAAGTAGGTTAAAAAGTCAAGTCATCACCGGCGTTTTATTTTCTTACATTTCATTGAATAAAATGAGAATATCTGCTTTTCAGGCTGACGAGAAGATCTCTCAATTGACTGATATGACTGCAAAGAAGTCTATAATATCGTTAAACTTGAATAAGTTTAAAGAATACGTTAAGAATCCGCCTCGCGATTATTCGTTTATAGTCATGTTTACGGCCTTGGCACCATCTCGGCGTTGCGCTATTTGCCAGCACGTTTATGAGGAGTACCAGATCGTGGCTAACTCATTTAGATTCTCACCGTCGTACACCAATAAGCTGTTCTTTGGAATGGTTGATTTTGATGAGGGATCTGATGTCTTCCAAATGGTAAGTCAATTATAATGTGCTACAAATCTCCACACGAATGATTGAAATAAAAAAAAATAGAAGATTGTGTGGACAACCTATAAAACTTTGACCCACCAAAGAACTTTTGTATTTTTGCATTCATTCAAAGTCAAAACCTCTCATGTAATATTTTCCAGCTTCGTCTCACCAGTGCTCCAATTATCATGCACTTCCCTGCTAAAGGCAAGCCTAAGCCTGCCGATACAATGGACTTTGAGAGGGCTGGCATACATGCGGAGGCCATAGCCAAGTGGATCCAAGATCGCACTGAACATCAGGTTTGTTTATTTGAATCTTATGTTTATTGATGTTTCAAATTTTGTAAAAGTTCTCTGTTGGTAAAAAATTGCATGCATCATAATATTTACGCCTGTTTAGAACGTTTATTTGTTCGATAACCATTCCAAGTTAGTCAGGTGAGACAAAATCTCCAAATTTATCTATCCTATACACATATCAGCTTATTAAGATGCTAGTGTGTTCAAAAATAAAATAAATAAGTTATAGATCTTGAGTCATCAAATAATAATATCCAGTAAGGAGTTTCAAGAACTTAGATATGCTGTGATGGTTTTATTATGGTTCTGTACCAAAAGGGTCCAAACAGAACCCTATTCATATGCCTCCGTTGTCTGTCTGTCAACGCTTTGGATTTTATTATCTCTGGAACCATAAAGGCAATTCACACAAGATTTGTGAAACTCTATAAAAACAATAACTAAAATTTTGAAAAAGGTGAAAATTAAAATTCGAGTAGTCACACGACTCTGGGCTCTGTCTATGTAAAAACGTGATTCTATTCTATGTAAAAATTAAAGGCAATTTAGTATTTTTAGTATTACATACAAACATTAAAATTTGTAATACAAAAACTAAAGTATAACTGTAAATAATATAAATTGGTCAAACGCGAGTTGGACTTGCTCATTTACAGAGCATTTTGCATATAAAAGAAAACTGAAAAAAATACTTGAAGTATTCTTTTTTAAAATTCCTAATATAAAACTGTACAATTAAATAATAAAATACATATATTGTATAATAAATAAAAAATAAAAAAATTATCTCTGCTGGAATTTAAGGAGACAAGCGCCTTATCCATTAAAGCAAAGTCTGGATACAAGTATTGATGAAAATATTTATATCATATAACTTAAATTTTTTAAATTGAAACAACTTCTTTTCATATTATAAATGGATTTGTGGAACATAATACTCATTTCAAACTGATAAACATTTGGAAAACAAAAAGGGTGCATTTTTTATGAAAAAATTATTGAATAAAGACATTTTTCAAATGGGTTTGTTTTTGCTCTTCTTTAAACATAGATATATTTCGCTATTTGACTTAGCTTTTTATTGGTATATATATATAGGTCTGATTTTGATTTGTTATATTATATTAAAATAACAATTACGATTAGAACTAATATTGTTCAAAGGTACGGAACAGATGGTTGTATGTTAGTGTGAGTTCAACTCACTTAACTCACACTTGACTGAATTTATTTAACCTTGTTTTGTTGTCATTCAATTAATATACCTATATTAAACCTGATCTTGCAAAACAAACAAGTCATAAATCAAAGATATTGTAGAAATAAAAATTGTAGAAATTGAAAATTGTAGAAATTGAAAATTGTAGAAGTTGAAAATTGTAGAAATTAAAAATTGACGAAAAATATTTTTTTTTCTAAATTATGTTATCCTATGTTTTTCAGATCCGTGTTTTCCGTCCACCAAACTATTCTGGGGCTGTAGCATTTGCCATGATCTTCACACTCGTAGTTGCATTCCTGTACCTTCGCAGAAACAACCTTGAATTTCTCTACAACAAGCAGATGTGGGCTACTGCCGCAGTGTTCTTCTGTTTCGCCATGGTCTCCGGACAAATGTGGAACCAGATTAGAGGACCGCCATTCTATCATAGGACTAAGAATGGCCCTGTTTACATTAATGGTGGATCTCATGGCCAGTTTATCTTGGAGAGCTATATTGTGGCTATTTTGAGTATCCTTTAACAAAATTTTTTTTTCTTCAAAATATATATTTTTTTTAACATTTGAAACCTTATTGTGGCTTGATGTGGTGAGCTGGCATGATAGTATACAGTGATGAATGGGACTTAATGAATGAGCTTTAATTTATTCTCACACACACATTTTCTTAATAAATGGTTTCCTTTTTGTGTTGTAAAACTGATATAAGTGTCATTTTTGCCAATGAGTTTTTTTTAGGTGCATACACATTTGATATTACTTCGTAAATCAATACATAATAATAGAACTCTAACTGGTCTGTACATAGGAGACATTTAAGAAAAAAACTAACTTCATAGGGCCAATAGAAGCCAAAACCATTTTTTTTAAATTATTGTCTGTATTTCTGTCTGTATGTTTGTACGCGCATCACGCAAAAACTACTGGACCAAATTTGATGCGGTTTTCACTGTTGTATTGTAGAAGGTCTAACTTAAAATCTGGCATAGGTTTCATCTCGATACGTCACTTAGAACCAGAGATATAAAGATTAGTAAATTACGCGCGAGGGCACAAGCTTGCAGGTATTAAATATGGCAAAATAATTTTAAAGTGATAAATTTTGCTCTTGCGGGACGTTATGGCTCAATGACTTCACAACACAACATATATTTCGTCTACAGCAATTTCACAATTGGTTGCCTGGAAGAAATTGCTTTCAGCGATAAGGCCGCCTTTTGCGCATCTTCCTTTCTTTTTAGGGTTCCGTAGTCCGACAAGGAACCCTTATAAGATCGTTCAGTCCGTCCGTCCGTTCTAGTCTGTCACAGCAGAATATCTTCTACGTTTATGGACTGATTTGCATGTAACTTGGTTCGAGGATACTTCATATATAGATCTCATTTTTAAAAATACAAAAAAATAAAATTACCCCTTGTAAGGGTGCCCCATACATGTAAATGGGAGAGGGTGAATTATTTTTTTGAGTGCACCCCCTTGTGTGGGCTATCGTTGAAAAGGACTATGAAAATAAGGTAGGGTTTCCATACAACACTTTTTTATCAGCTTTACCATTTGCGAGATATAGCCCGCGAAAATCGTTCACACGGTGTCCCCTGTAATTTCTAAAGTCTTGGACCTATAAACTTCAAATCACTCACGTAAAGAAACAGGCGCGGAAACTCTTATTTAATAAAATAAAAATATATACTTTTTTCCAAAAGAACGCAAGAAATGCAAAACAGCGCGGTGCCAAAAATGACTACGGAACCCTACTTTATTCGTGGTCCGACACGCACTTGGCCGGTTTTTTTAGTTATAAGTTACTTTGTGTATCTGGAAATGTGATCTTGTGTGCTAATAAAGTATTCTATTGTCTTGACTTCCTTAACTCATGTCACAGACGGGGCGGTAGTGGTAGGTATGATACTTATGATCGAGGCGGGTGGAGGTGTGCGGGAGGGGGGCGCGGGGGCGGGCGGGGCGGCGGGGGGCGCGGGGGACGGCAAGCGGCGCCGCTTCCAGTCCGTGGTGGGGCTGGTCCTCGTCTGTGTGTTCTTCTCATTGCTGCTCTCCGTGTTCCGCGCCAAGACTCAGGGGTATCCTTACAGGTGAGCTGATGATATACTTTTATCAACTTTTAGTGCTTCCATGCTGGTCTGGGAGCGAAGGAAAAACATAGAATGTGCCAGCTGCTTCTCTTCTCGCGCAGATTGTAAAATTCAATCGATCGAAAGGGCTTTAAACTGGGGATTCCTCCACTCATAGGCGATGGGCTAGCAACCTGTCACTATACCTGAATCTCTATTCCATCAGAGAGCCCACTATTCAGCTAAGAGTGGCCCTCGAGTCTCACGACTCTGGCTCTGTCTATCCCGTAAGGGATAAACGATTCTACGACGTGATTCTATGTATATTTATGTATGTAAATTTTATAGGATCTCACTCACTAGGAAATATTTTGAAGCATGTTTTTTACACGACTGACCAAACAAGGAGTGTTATGTTTTCAGAGTTCATGTATGTAAGTATGTATGTATAGGTCTACCAGGATCTGATGGCAAAATAACATGAAAAAATATTGATTTCCGTATATTATTCTGCTATCAGATCCTGGTAGACCTATAAGTTTCCTTAATTCCACCATAAGTCCTGAAACGCTGAATTATTGATGAGAGAGGTATTTTTAGATTCCTTGCGTTTCTCCGAATGACATAGGCTATGTGAATTGTCAGTCGTGTTTTTTTTTATTTATAATTAGCTCGTTTGTGCTATGGGTCATGTTTGGGCCCCTCATGGTAGAAGACAGCATAGTAATTTTTTTTTTGAACATAAGCCAGATGGCACTAAATGTACTCAACGAACTTCAAGTAGGTGATTTTGGAAAAATATAATTACTATTTTTTTTACATTTATTTCTATTTTTTTAATTTTTTTCCATTTACTCCTTCGATTTTTAGAAAACAGGTGGCCTAAAAGTAACGGTGTAGTATATTTTTAAGAACCGGCTCGTCAAGCCCTTTCATTTTATACACACACGCGATAGGTTTCAGAACAAAAAATATATTTTCCCAAACAAAAAAAAAAAATTTGTGCTACCGGTCAAATAAATTCATATAACCTAAACATGAATTGTGATACAAGAAAATCTCAAGAAAATCTGTTCAGTTCTTCCGAGTTAACGTCCGCCATTGAAATATTTAATTTGTATTTACCCCAAAAAGGAGATATTAGGAGCACCCATAACCGGAGAGCATGTATGAAGAGAGTGATGAGTGTAGAGGAAGCAAGAGAGATCTGTAAGGATCGTAGCAGGTGGAAATCGCTAGTCTCTGCCTACCCCCACGGGAAAAAGGCGTGATGTATGTATATATGTATGTATGTATTTACCCAACTAATAATAATAATCTTGTTGTTTCAGTTTCCTATTCAAGTGAGCAGAGCTGTGGTGGTTATATAGGATATTACATGTATCATTTAAAGTGTGAATTGGTGTATCTTTTTAGTGTAATAATTCTTTATTTGTTGTAAAGTAATAAAAATATTAAATAATAAGAAATTTTTGTGTATTCTTTTTGACTTTTTCACAACACTGGTAGGTATACTAATTTTTGCGGGCTCAAAGCTTCTAGGTTCTTTTGATAAACCTAGTTATATATATGTTTGGAATATAATTATGATGATGAATTTCCTCCATTCGCTAAGATTTCAGAAAAAATATGACAAAAATATTAAAAATTCTTTGTTTCGCTAATATGTTGAGACTGAGACAGTATTGTAACAAAAAGTTTAATTAATTTTAACATGTTTTATAGTTGTTATTATTATTACAAAGCAATTTAACTACAAATATTACTAAAAAAGCTTTTTTTTTTTTAATTTGTCCAGTGTTATCAATAACAAAGATAAAAGTGATTCTAGAATATAAGAAATGTATACGTAAATGCATTTTAAAAAAATCTACATACATAGTCTAGTAGAATCTAATATTATACTATATCTCTAAGAATAGAGATAGAATAGAATAGTACAATAATTAAAAAAAAAGTTAAAAATTATTTTGTTTGCGTTGATTTACTGTCGCTCTATTGGAAAAAACGGCATAACATACAAAAATGAGACTTTATATATATACAACACAAGACATGTACATATAACTGCAAATAATGGAAATCGATAAGCGCGAGTCGGACTTTGCTTATTTACAGTCCAGAAATCTTGCATTTTTATACAGGGTGTTTGGGTAAACACTCTTATACTCTCTAGGGGTGAAAGTACTCATGAATATGAGTAACTTTTTGTATGGGACCGCCTCTGAAATCTAAAAAAAAAAATAGTTGTTCCGTATATTTTACAATACCTACTCGCCCAAAATATATTGAACAGCTGATTTTGTTTTTTGAGAAGAGTCGGTCCCATACAAAAAGTTGCTCATGAGTACTTTCACCCCAGAAAGGATAAGAGTGTTTACCCAAACACCCTGTATATAGGTAGGTAGTTACATTAAAACCAAAAAATACTTGAAGTCCTAATGTAAAACAAAATACCTAGTATATAATTAAAAAATATATATGTAGTATAAATAAAAATGTAAAAAAAATCGACCTCTGCTGGAATTTTAACCCATACCATACCATCATCATCACCAAAGACTGTATTATTGAATTTATCTCATGTATAAGTAACTTAATTTTTTAAAATTGGAACAACGTTTTTTATCATTATAAACTTACAAATCCCTTTACAATATTAAAACTTTCCGAAATCAAAAAAGGTGCATTTTTATGAGAAAATCATTCAATAAATGAATTTGACATTTTTTGAACGTTTTTGTGTTTTGCTATTCAATAGACAGATAAAAGAAAAGAAAATTAAGATAGGTATATTTAGCCGTTATACTTAGCTTGTATTAGTTCTACATAGGTAAATATGTCTGATTTTGATTTGTTATATTGTATTAAAATAATAATTACGATTAGAACTAATGACTAATATTGTTCGATAGTATGTAATCCGACGTATGTTAACACGTGTGAGTTCAACTCACACTTCTTCTGTTGTCATTCAAATAAACTTGAGCTTGCAAAACAAACAATTAAAAAATCACCCAAAACTTCAAAACACATTATAAAATTTGTAATTATAATGCCATTGACGAAGAAAAAAATGTCGAAAAATGTTTTTTTTTTTTAATTATGTTATCCTATGTTTTTCAGATCCGTGTTTTCCGTCCACCAAATTACTCTGGGGCTCTTTCTTTTGCCATCATCTTCACACTCGTACTTGCATACCTGTACCTTAGCAGAAACCTTAAATTTCTCTACAACAAGCAGATGTGGGCTACTGCCTCAGTGCTGTTTTGTTTCGCCATGGTCTCCGGACAAATGTGGAACCAGATTTTAAGACCGCCATTCTATCAAATGACTAAAAATGGCCCTGTTTATATCCATGGTGGATTTGATGGCCAGTTTAGATTGGAGAGTTTTATTGTGGCTTTTTTGAGTATCCTTTTTTTACAAAAGGAAAGTATTTTGAAGAAAAAAACTTACTTTTTTTTCTTCAAAATACCCTTTTTTTCAACTTTTAAAAGCTTTTTGTGGCTTGATGTGGTGAGCTGGCATGATAGCTAATACAGTATACAATGCATACTGTGATTTGGATGTGACAATGGGGTTTTATAAATAAGCTTTATTTAAAAGTACTCTCATATAGAAATTGGATATGGTGAAAAAATCTCTATATCAAATTTATATATGAGAGTAGTGAATGCATCTGAGATGCACAAAAATCCATAAATGTTCTTTATTTTGTTAAGGTGACATTTTCGGCAATGAGTATTTTTAGGTGTACGCACTTTATTTGATACTAGCGTTTGCACGCGGCTTCACCCGCGTGGATTTCCACGGGAATAGTGCTTTTTTCCGGGATGAAAGGTACCTATGTCCTTCTCAGTACTTCTATGTGTGTGCGAAATTTCAGGAAGATTGGTTCAGTAGATAAAATAAACAAACTCACTTTCGCATTTATGATAGTTAGAATTACCTACTACTTATGTAAATATGGCAAAATAGGATATTTGTCCATACACAGTCATTTAATTGTAAGACTTATGTTGTAAAGTGACTTCTTTGGAGAAAGCAGTGGAGTTTGTTGCGCCGCCTCTTCTCCACTTGCACTTTGGAGGCGGTGGTAACCTTAGCTTTAAGTAATTTTATGACGTCAACTAAAAAACAAGAATTTGACGATTTAAAAGTGCTATTTTTAAGCCTATTTAAATAAAAATAATTGACTTTGAGGACATTTTGCTTTTGCGGCACGTGCGGCCACATCAGTCATTGCCTTAACTCGTGTCACAGACGGGGCGGTAGTGGTAAGTATGATCCTCGTGATTGAGGGGGGTGGTGGTGTGCGGGGCGGGGCGGCGGGGGGCGCGGGGGACGGCAAGCGGTTCCGGCGCCGCTTCCAGTCCGTTGTGGGGCTGGTACTCGTCTGTGTTTTCTTCTCGGTACTTCTCTCCGTGTTCCGCCTCAAGATACACGAGTATCCTTACAGGTGAGCTAATGATCCACTACCACAGGCAGGGCACTTGATAAAAACGGGGCGTCATGACACGATGGTGGTGAGTACTGCAGTTAAGGTTACTACAGTTTGGAACACAAAAAGATTTTTCATCTAAGCGAAACTCACGCGGGCGAAGCCGCGTGCAACAGCTAGTGTAATAAAATGTACCTAAGGATAAGTTGTGTGTTGGTGATGTTACTTCTGCCTTATCAAGAATCTGTCGTAAACAGAATCTGCCCTAACAAGAATCTGCCTTAACTAGAATCTGTCCTAAACCGAATAAGCGATATATACTACTACTACTACAATCCTACCTGTTTCACATGAGTTTGTAGACCAATCTGACTCATGTATGGTAGTTTTCTCAAAGACCTGCTTCCGGTGAAGGAACACATCGTGAGGAAACCTGCACATTGGCTGTTTAGTTTACTAGTGTGTATACGGCTATTGCCACAAGAATCTGTTCGGTTCTTTTGAGGGAAATATTAAATTTGTATTTATTTATCAAACTAATTATTTCGTTGTTTCAGCTTCCTATTCGAGTAAGCAGAGCTGTGGTGGTTATATAGGATATTACATATACCATTTAAAGTGTGAATTGGTGTATGTTTATCTTTTAAGTGTAATAATTCTTTATTTGTTGTGGAGTACTAAAAATTTTGAATACTATCAACTTTTTGTTAATTATTTTTATTAAATTTTGATTTATATTATCAATGGACAATATCCCACAGATAGATAGGGACTAGGGATATAAACACAGATAAAAAATATTCTATTAAAAAATGCACATGTCAGAATAGTAATAATTCTTGCATTTTATATTATAAACATTTATGTTGTTATTTAATTTAGAATTATTACTATTCTGACACACACGTAACTATTAATAAAACAAAAAATATTTTTTATAAATATGATTAATTCCATTTTAATTTAAACTTTGATATAAAATAAAGCCTCTTTACACATTTAAAACTAGCCTCATAAATCCTAATGTCGAAGTAAATAAGGACCGACAGGCCGCAATTAAATGTGTCAATCCACGGGAAAAGGTACCTTATGGTCGTAGGCAGTTACGACATTGTGATTATTATAAGCTAAGAAATCTTATGATTTATTTTCTAAACGACTTAAGCGCCAACGACCATAATCACAACTATAAAGGTATTCTGTGCGGAAAGAAACCGTCGCGCCGTGGCTAAAAAGTAAATTAACATCAGGTAAAAAACAGCACTTAATTGAATATAGTGGCGTCCTCTTATTATTAGTGGTTAATTCTCATAGTAGAGTAGCCCTATAATCACTTCAACTTTTGACATAATTCGAGATTTCTTTAGTTACATACATCATTTGGGGCTTTACTCTGAAGTTACAATGTCATGCAAATCTCAGCTAATTTACTATGCCCCGGAACTCATGGGAATTTTGGTATAAAAGCACCATAATTTGCTATTCCAGGTTTTTAATCTACCCGTGTACAAAAAACTACAGCTGTTCCATACATTTTGGGCGAGTAGGTATTGTAAAATAGTATGGAACAGAAGATTTTTTTCTAAAAAAAAAAACAGAGTTGTCCCATACAAAAAGTTGCTCATATTCATGAGTACTTCCACCAGTAGCAATTTTGCCAATATTTTTGAATTAACCTTTATTTTATACTCTCTGTGGAAGCGTGGCCTTCGAGTCTCACGACTCTTGGCTCTGTCTACCCCGTTAGGGATAAAGAAGAAGATGATTCTATGTATGTATGTACTCTCTGTGGTAAGCTACATGATAGCAGTTGCAACTTCAGAGCGAGCCCACAGTCAACTGCCTATTGTAGTGTAGGCAGTACTTTATATAGAACTGAAATGTACAATTTTAAGTGTCAGTCTTTCAATTAATCTATACATATAATAAAACAGTAAAAATATTTTGTCTGTACATTTAATATTTTTGACTGAAATGGATAGAGGGAGACCTAAAAAGAACAATAGAAAGCAAAAATTTTTTTTTGGAATTTCTTGTCTGTCTGTCTGTATGTATGTACGCGTTTCACGCAAAAACTACTGGACGGATTTGAATGAAACATTTTTTGTTCTATAGCTATTAAGCCTGGGCAACATATAGGCTATAATTTATTTTGAAAACTGGAACACCTGATGAAGAACCATAACGGAACAGCTAAACTATAAGTAATATGGAAATGGTGCCTTAACAAAAATCGTTCAACCTGATGAGCATTTTTTGCCGACGTATAAAAATTGAAGATCTGGAACATCTGATGAAAAGCTCCAAGAGACCAGCTACACTATAACATATATGGAAATGGCGCCTTAGCAAAAATCGTTCATCCTGATGAGCATTTTCTGCTGACATATAAAAATTGAAGATCTGGAACATCTGATGAAAAGCTCCAAGAGAGATTTTTCATCTAAGCGAAACTCACGCGGGCGAAGCCGCGGGCGACAGCTAGTTAATCTTATACTAATTGTGGGAAGATAGCCCATCTGTCCTTTGGATAGTGCTTGAAGGTTTGGAGGTACCATTCATGGGCTTGTATGGCGGTTTGTATCTGAAATGGGAAACGTTAAATGTATTATTAAAATAAATCATGGTAAATATTTTCAATAATTGAAATAAAAAAATATCGCGGCAAATTGATAACTTCGTCCTTTTTTTGAAGTCGGTTAAAAATAGTAATAATACCTATACTGATAGTGAAAACTAGACATCTACTATTTTTCCCAATGCATAACTAGTATAATATACTAGATGCGCCTTGGAGCTTCCCGCGGGAAATTCGGGAAATCTGGCTAGGATTATACAAGATTTTTTCCAATCCAATTATAGATTATTCAAATAAATTTATTAAATGATTTATTATTTTTATTATATTTATTGGCTATTCAAATAAACAAGGATCTACAGAAATCCAAATATATAAGACTAGCTTTTGCCCGCGGCTTCGCCCGCTTGAATTTCCCACGGGAACAGTGCTTTTCCCGGGATGAAAAGTATCCTATGTCCTTCTCAGTACTACTAACTATGTGTATGCGAATTTCAGGAAGATTGGTTTAGTAGATCAAGCGTAAAGAGGTACTTAACAAACTCACTTTCGCATTTATAATATTAGTTAGGATTAGGATTCTTATATCCGTATGTTTCCAGTCGCCCCCGCGAGGTTGCCACCGGAGGCAAATGGGAATAAAAAATTCAGAGTTGCCACCGGAGGCAAATAGGAACTCATCGCCCCCACTTCAGTTTCGCTATACATTGCTTGCTCGTATTGTAGACAATAACATGATTAAGCCAGTTATTCTATTCTCAATTTCTCCCTATAGATATTCATGCTGGTCTGTAAGTGAAGAAAAAGCATACCTAGAATGTGCCAGCTACTTCTCTTCCTGCACAGATTGTTAGAGTCAATCAGAGCAAAGGGTTTTAACTGGAGATATACGCCTATGACAAGGCGATGGGCTAGCAACCTGTCACTATACCTGAATTTCCATTCCACCAATAAGCCCACTATTCAGCTAAGCGTGGCCTTCGAGTCTCACGACTCTTGGCTCGACGTGATACTGTATAGTTCGCGTCATTTAAAAAGTATAGTTAGCGTCATTTAAAAATAATGATGGAAGGGTGAGGAGGGGGTGAAAGTTGCGCATGGGTACGACTGACGAACCAATCGCGTTCGCCGGACGAGACCCGACCCCGCTCACCGCATAGACCGATAAATCGCCTACTGCGCAGCTTAACCGCCATTATTCATCTTACTTGACGAGACTTATATCTGTATTTCACTAGGTCTACATACCTGATTACCAAGAACCCATAAATAAATGCAGAAGAACGTCTTCGTTGGCATCAGCACTAGGAGCACAGTATACATCACAATCTCACACAGCCTGTGAGGACTGGAGACTTTCCTGAACAGTCTCCCATGGGGGACCATATGCTCTTCACTGACGACTTGCCCTGACTTCTTGTCTTTGCGGAGCCCAGCGAAGATCAAGTTGGTTTTGAACTGCTCATACCAGGAGATCAGAAATATGACGGAGCATGGAATTGCGAAGACGGTGGTCCATGCGTCGTTCCATGTGATCGTATCTCTGTTTTGTTTACCTTGAAATAAAGGATAATGTTTGATGTCAGAGAAATAGAATGTAAGAGGATGTAGTGACCAAAATTTAAAAGGAATGTTGAGATGGTTGGGGCATTTGAGAGGATGGATGAAAAGAGATTAACGAAAGGTTTAATACAGCAGAGGTGAATGGAACAGTTGGTCACAGAACGCACTTCGACCAAAAAGGTAGGTATTAGGAGCACCCATAACCGGCGAGTATGTATGAAGAGAGTAATGATGAACAAGCAAGGATCATAGCAAGTGGAAATTGCTAGTCTCTGTCTACCCCCATGGGATAAAAGGCGTGATAATATGTATGTATGAAATAAAAGATAAAAAATCGAAAGGCTTCAAAATGGGAATATAAACATGACATAAAACTTGATCTCCTTCCTATGCTAACGCAATTTCCAACTAGTTTCAAATCGAGACTACAAAAAAATACATACCTGTAAGCAGTAATTAATTCCATAAGGTCGTTTCCTGTCCATACCATATTATCTCATGCAACCTTGATAGCCTTTACTAAGTTAATTATTTAAAGTTGTACCTATTAATGTGTTAGGTATACATTGCGCGCTCCTCTCGCGTGTAGCAAATGGAAACAAGTTTGCCTCGCGCAATGGACTATTACTAGTGTAGGTACGTAACTTGAATAACGAAGGCGTATTCAGGATAGTAAGTTGCAACATAGCAGCAAGTGTAATGACGCGTGATAAGAATGTATCAATTGAAATTATCGCGCAATCTATTGGTTCTTATAATACGTTACAATTATTCAGGTCTTATAATAATCAAACTAGAGTGTGTTGAGAAAATTGGACACTCATACTATATTGAACCATAGGTCATATATTTTGAGAAATAGATACAGAGAGGAATTTACTATAGTAAAATGTTTTAGGTTCTAAGCAGCATATTAAGATATTGACACCTGCAGCAGTTACTAACAACCTCACCAAATTTAATTCAGTAATTTTTGTGTGCTGTACTGTATGTACAAACTGACAGAAATTCCTAAGGACCCTTCACAAATTTTTTTGCTGAAATATCTTGTATGTCTGTACATACAAGTCTAGTTACAGTTTTATATGTAGAGATAATAAATTATTTACCACAAAACAGTGGAGCTTGGCCAACAGCAGCTACGATGCAGGCGAAGTAATGAATGATCCCAGCGAGGTAATGGCTCAGGTTCATTTTGCTGGTCTTAGCGAAGACTTGAATGAAGTAAGTCTCGTACAACCTCCTTACACACTGGACTGTGAGGAGAGACATTGTTACCACTGCTGCAGTCACAGATACTGTAAAGAACAAATTAATTTTTAGTGAGTTAGATACTTAATTAGTTTATTACTAGGTTTTGCCTGCATAAATATCATTTTTACACATTTCTGAAATTCCTTAGTGCTCACACAATATAAACCAATGTAACCCCTATGCAAAATTTCAAGATTCTATGTTCAGGAGTTTTGTCTCTGCATAGATATTCTAAACAGGCAGTGCTGAATTGTTACCTACAAGCTTTTTCCCTGGCTTCTTCTGCATGATGTTAAGATTTCCTAGAATACATTTGAAACTTACGCTTCCATGCTGGCCTGGGAGCGAAGAAAGAACATAGAATGTGCCAGCTGCTTCTATTCCCGCGCAGATTGTAAAAGTCAATCGAGGGAAATGGGTTCAAAACTGGGGATACTCATAGGCGATGGGCTAGCAACCTGTCACTATACCTGAATCTCCATTTCATCAGAGAGCCCACTATTCAGTTAAGTGTGGCCTTCGAGTCTCACAACTCCTGGCTCTGTCTACCCCGTAAAGGGATAAAGACATGGTTCTATGTATGTATGTATGCACATTTGCAACTCAAACTTTTTATATGGCTAAATTATTTGATCTATAGTGCTCTTAATCAAAGTATGACTAACTAAAAACCAGTGTGATGTTTTTTGTTTCTTTAGCTTCGCATTTGACATTGAGTCCTATGATTCAAATCTAAGTGACCGGTTTTTTAAGATAGGTATATACAGCACAGTTCCACCATAAATATAAATTAATAGGTACCAAACTACTTAAAATTATATTATAATTAAAATATTACCTGATGCTTCATCTTGCTCCAGCAACAGTCTGAGTATAATTTTTACATATTCATTCACATTGTGACCACAGTAATACACAAATAACATATAAGACAACGTTGCAGCTCCGAATAATGAAGAAAACAGGTAGAAATGTCTGTACCACGCTTTAGGTATCTCTATTAACTGCAAAAAATTAGCTTCCGACCCTTTGTACGCGAAACTGCCGTACCTATAGCCCTTAATAATAAAAGCAGGTACATGTTTTTCGAAGTTATTTATTAGAACACCAGTAAAAGTGACCGCAAAAGCTAAGCCGAGAAAAATAATGTCGAGTATATTTAACATTGCGGCCGATCACTAGTTTTCCTTGCACCATTAAACTAAAACAGCCCAGCAGCAAGGCGCTAAGACTAAGACTAGTACGGTAACTGTATTATGTCCCACATAATCCAACTTTCTAAACTGGTCACTAGTATGCATGTTTCCCTTCTGTTTTGGTTTGCAACTTGCAAGTTTCTTGTTGATTGTTTCATTTTGAAGACTTATAGATAAGTGTTGAATATAGAAACTAGCGTTTTACTAAGGTTTTACTGAAAAGTTTGTACATATTTATAGTGAAAGTAGGTAACAGGAAAAAGTACTCTAAATTTATGATTTCAATGGGAGGAAGAAAAATCAGCTGACTGCTCGCTCGTAAATAAATGACACACGAGTTGACATATGTCAAAGTCTCTGTTTTTGACATTTATCAGTAGTTGACATTGACAGATAAATGGCTGCAGAAAAATATCATGCGGGCAGAGCAGAACAAAGACTTAGTAAAAAATAATAGACCCGGCATAATATTAATCTATATACAAACAATAGTTATGCGGCCGGTTTCCATGTTTTGTCACTATTATTAGCATAATTAGTATGGGCAGGCCGCTATCTTTGTGCCAAATCCTTTGTTGGCGCCAGGTTTAGGTATGTGATGGGTATGCCCGATTTTTGTAGGTAGGCAGAAGTAGATTTATAAAATGACTGAATTTGACCGATTCTGACAGTCAAAAAACGATAAATGACCACAGGATTGGCATTTAAAAAAAATAAAACTTAGTAAAAAAACATCTAAAAAGTATCAATATTGTGATTTGTGCAACTGTCAAACTGTTAGGTGATTTTTTTCTGCCTCTGGTTGACAAGAAAAAGCAGCACACCATAAAGGTTCAGCCATTATTACGACTCGGCTTTCATAAAACGCTATCTGTTGAGACTTTTTTATACAGATTTTTTTTTTCTTAATTTAGCTGGCAGAAATTCGCTCATTGTAGTGATAACTGAATTGATATTGGTTACCAATACAATTAAATCGATATGATCGATTATAATCAATATAATCGATATGTAATCGATCATATCGATTTAATGAGGGATTTTCCGAGACGCAAATTAAAAAAATAAATAGTTCCAAATGACTTCATAGATGGCGCTTAAGTAAAGGCGAGAGAAAAAGTTCCATACAAAAAGAAAAAAATTACGGGATTGGTTTTTTTTTTAAATAAAACTTATTAAAAAAAAACATCTAAAAAGTATCAATATTATGATTTGTGCAACTATCAAACTGTTAGGTGATTTTTTTTTCTGCCTCTGGTTGACAGGAAAAAGCGCACCATATAGGTTCAGCTATTTTACGACTCGGCTTTCATAAAACGCCATCTGTTGAGACTTTTTATACTGATTTTTTTTCTTAATTAGCTGTCAGAAAAATCGCTCATTGTAATGAAACTTCGCAACCTCATAGTAAGAAGTACTGAGAAGGACATAATGTACCTTTCATATTGGGAAAAAGCACTATACACGTGTTAAAATCACGCGGGCGAAGTGGCGGTCAAACGTTAGTGCCTATATACATACAAAATACGTGCGAAAAATATAGCCCTTCCTTTGCAGTGAGGTAAAAACACTTGAAATGAAAATAACTATAAATCGACCGTTTTTGACCGTTGTTGACCGTTTTTAACCCATTTGACCGTAAATGACTGTCAGTCTAATTCAGCCGCTTCGGTCATTTTCATCTCTAGGCAGAAGCGACGGCCACGGGGGTCTCTATTGTTTCCCCTAATTTTTTGTATTCCTAATGTAGTTTGGTGCACAAACTTTTAGTACAACATTTTTTCGTACATTTTTATGAATTCTAATTTAGTTTAGCCTATTTTTGATTCCCCTAAGTTTTTATCGCCGTATATTTACTTCCCAAAAAAGTGATGGAAAATGTTATGATGTTTCGTGTCAATAAGCTCTATGTTTTACACATTACATCTGCCGGGCGTCCCGTGACGAGTAATTTTTTTTTATTTTTCCGGTTTCTTTTGCTACCTAGGGTTCTTCTGCAGCATCCATCGCGGTCATAGCTACAAAAAATCCACCGGAAAAACAGTCCAAATTCTGTGCGGAACACTCATGCTCAATTTAGTACATTGAGTACGGATCATCATCATCATATTATAAATAATAATAAATAAAAATAAAAAAGCCTTTATTTTTCTATCCCACAATTTCTAGTAACTTGCATAAATTATCATTTAATTTTAGTGTTAGTAGTTGCTTAAAGTATAAATGTTGATTAGTAGTTTTCTCTGGGAATAGACCCCTCTTGGGTATAGGCCTCCTCCATGGTATTCCATTTTCCTTGGTCCATTTATTTATTTATTTATTTATCTGGCTAAGTGTCCCGCCCAACCCCATTTCATTTTAAGTGAATAAGATAAAGCGTCTATTATTTTCGTCTTCTTTCTAATGGCCTTGCATCGTATTTTATGTATTTTCCTTATATTAAGGATGCTCCTTTCCATAGCTCTTTGGCAGGTGTTAATTTTATTTTTCGTTTTTTTGGTATGTGCCCAAGTTTGGCAGCCATAACTTAGCGTCGGTAGTAGGCAGGTGTCCAGAATAACTTTCTTCATAGATATCGGATAGTCGCCTTTTAGTATTTCTTTTGATGCCCAGAATTTGTTCCACGTTATAGCTATTCGCCTATCAATTTCTTCTTCGGTGTTTTGTTCGATAAAAGATACTCGTTTACCTAGGTAGATATAATGTTTTACGTATTCTAGCTGATGTCCATAAGAAAACTGGTCGATGCGTATAGTTTGTTAACAGTTTAGTTTTACTTTCATTCATTGACAATCCTATATTTTTGCTTACAGTATCCAGTGATTGGATCATACCTTCGAGCTCTTTACTTGATTCTGCGAAAACTGCTATATCGTCTGCAAATCTCAGATGGTTTAAATAATCTTTCCCTATTCTTATGCCTTTCTGTTGCCAATCCAAGTTTCTAAAGATATGATAGCGGGTCGCCCTGTCGCACACCTCTTAATATAAGAATTTCACTGCCTTTGGTTTCCAAACGTACTCTACTTGTGCTGTTGTTGTATATTTCTTTCATTATATTTATGTAGGGGCTGTGGATTCCGCATGCATATAGAGCTTCCCAAATAGCTGTGTGTGAAATGCTGTCGAATGCCTTAGTGTAGTCTATGAAGCAGATATATAGTGGGCTGTTGTATTCTCTATATTTCTCTATATAATTTGTTCCATAGTGTGCCTGTTCTTTCGGTTGATGTTTGTCTATGTTCGGGCTAATTCTGGCGAGCAGAAGTGTCGTCATATTATATCAAGACAATACTCAACAGCCCGTTAGGGACACAAACACAGATGATACAAGCTAGCACAGCAAACGCAGAACCTCATACAAATATATGTAAACCCATATTTAATAAAAAAAAAAAAATATATGTGATTAAACAAATTCTAATATTTGCCCGCGCTGGGCCCCCAGAATCGAACCCAGGGCCTCCAGATAGGCAGGCTGGTGTAGAGACCACTGCAACACGGAGACGGAGGTCGAAAAAAAAAAAAAATTACTTTTTTTTAAATTAAAGATGGAGGAGGAGGGAGTATTATTTTGGGGGAGGCCTTTGTCCAGCAGTGGACGTCTTTCGGCTGAGAGAAGAAGAAGAAGAAGAAATTAAAGATGGGTTTGCTCGTGACCACAATCTTGTCCGAGGACAGAAATGAGGTCTACGATCACTAGTTTTGTGTTTTTGATTGAAATTTTGTGAAAGTGTTCCCCGGAAAAGGTACTCTTACTCGTACCTACCTACGTTGCTGTATCATTGTCATCCTAATCCTAACTATCCTAACTAATATTATAAATGCAAAAGTGAGTTTGTTTGTTTGTTACCTCTTCACGCTTTATCTACTGAACCAATCTTCCTTAAATTTCGCATACACATAGTTGGAAAGATATCGAAAATGCACTGTTCCCGTAGGAAATTCACGCGGGTGAAGCCGCGGGCAAAAGCTTTTAACTATGACACAAGCGTGAGTGTGTCCATTTATCCATAAAGTACAAAAAAAATCATTATTTTTACAGGCGTACAAACAATTGACAGTAGTTACATAGTTTAAGAAAGTTTTTAAGAAACCTACTAGGCCAAATAAAATTCTTTTAGACATCGCAGTAAACACTTCCTGGAAATTGCTCAAACTTAAATTCCCCATTTGTTTGTTTACAGTTTAACACGTCAAAGCCACTGATCTCTATCAGAACGGGCAACGTCGCGGAACAACCCCTTAGCGCACCGTACAACTTTAAATAGTTTGGCGAAGCTTCTCGGTCTGAAGGAAAATGAGCATCTTATTCGAGAATTCTTCTTTCGGCCACGGAGGATTGTCACAAAAAGTAGGCAAGTAAAAAGCTAGCTCTAGGGTCTCCTGAGGGACCTCCCTCTGGGGATCTATTTCAGTCTCTTTACAAAGACTACCTACTATGTCAAAAAATCATGTAAATAAGTAATTTGTTACTTAGTTTTATATATATATATATATCCCGACCGATTTCGGCCACAGCGACTTTGGATCTATTTATTGAGGGCTACGTTGGTGTGCTCTCAGGTGACTGACATAGCCAATTTTTGCAGAGAATGTGCGACCACATTCACTGCAAGTCAGCACCCCTCCGACATAATTATATTGAATGGTCGCAGGTGGTCGGGCCTTAAGCTGATCTCTTTTAGTATCAAGCTCATCTGTGCGTCGCCTTTCAAACTCAAGCACCTTGGTGTTCACTGTGTGCCTCCACAGTGGCCGGTCCGCTGCCATTGCCTCCCATTGTGACGGTTCCAGGTCACATCGCTTCATGTGACGCTTAAGCACATCTTTGTACCGCAGTAGTTGGCCGCCTTGTTTACGCTTGCCATCTTGCAGTTCTGAGTAAAAGATGCGCTTCGCTACTCTGTCGTCAGGCATCCGAGAGACATGGCCGGCCCACCGCAGCTGGCGCCGCATTAGATAAGCCTCTATTCCGCCGACATTAGCACGCTGTAGTACTTCCGTGTTACGAACACGGTCTGACCAATGGATATTCAGAATTTCGCGTAGGCATTTAAGATGGAATTTATCCAATGTGCGTATATGCTTGCGATATAGACACCACGTTTCGGAGGCATATAAGAGATTTGGCAGAACTATCGCCATGTACACAGATACTTTCGTGGAGAGCTTTATGTCATGCAAGCGGAACACCTTGGCACGAAGTCTGCCAAAAACTGCCGCAGCTGCTCCTATTCTGCTGTTAACCTCATTATCAAGAAGGCACCTAGATGATATTGTGCTGCCCAGATATTTGAATTTGTCTATTTGCTTAAGCGAGACGTCACCGAGTTTAATGTTGATTGGAGCACTGTCTAGTGTATCAAGAGCCATCACTTCCGTCTTCTTCACACTAATTTTAAGGCCAAATTTACAACATGCCTCATCAAGACTCGACATAAGCCTCTGAAGTCCTTCTGCGGATTCTGCAGCAAAACACAAATCGTCTGCATACATCATCTCAGTGATAGTCGCGAGAGACACTTTGGTGTGAGCTTTTAGTCTTGCTAAGTTAAAGACACCACCGCCATCGGTACGAAAACGAATACGGATACCCTCGGACAAAGTCTGCAAGGCTTCTCGAACTACGACTGCAAAGTACAGGGCAAACAGAGTTGGAGCGAGTACGCAGCCTTGCTTAACGCCGCAGCTCACTGAAAAGAACTCTGAATCTTCGCCCTGCACACTGGCACAACAACGCATGTCATCATGCAGGAGCCGGATCATTCTAACAAATTTCTCCGTGCATCCAAGTTTTGTCAGTACAACCCATAAGGCTTCCCGAGGCACACAGTCGAAAGCTTTCTCCAGGTCAACAAAACAAAAGTACACAGGTTGACCCTGCTCTCGACACTTCTCTTGGAGTTGACGGACAGAGAAGATGGCCTCACATGTACCTCGATTCGGGCGGAAGCCGAATTGAGTTTCAGGCAGAATGTCTTCAGACAAGGGCATCAAGCGGTTTAGTAATATTCGCGCAAAGATTTTCCTAGAAGTAGTCAGCAGGGAGATGCCCCTATAAGAATTGCAGTCAGATTTGTCGCCTTTATTTTTGTAAAGAGAGCAAACTCGAGAGACTTTAAAGTCATCAGGTACTCGCTCCTCATCCCACATCTTAACAAATAGCTTCCAGATGGTCTCATGCAATTCTGTACCCCCATACTTCAACAGTTCTCCAGGTACATTGTCAATGCCGACCGCTTTTTTGTTCAGCTGTTGTTGAATAGCAACAACGACCTCGCGCAGAGTCAGCGGAGCGTCCAGCTCGTTGACTGTGGGAAGGGATGCTATGGTGCTGATGTACGAGACGTCCGCAGCTCGATCAACATTGAGCAAGGTGTTAAAATGCTCTGCCCATCTTTTTGAGTACATCTTGTTTGCTGGTAAGCAATTTTGTGCCGTCGAGGATCTCAGGGGCACTCTAGTACAAATAGCATTACCAACAAGTTTGCGGACCTCATCATAAAATGCACCCACCTGTTTAGTATCAGCGAGCCACTGCATGCGCTCGGCCTTGTCTCGCCACCACTTGTCTTTTATTTCCCGCACATATCTCCGCAACTCGGCACCACTTTGCTTCACTTGCTCCACCTGGCAGTCGTCTGGATGCTTACGTAAGAGTGATCGATGCTTCTGAATAGCTTTTGACAAAGTTTCGTCATTGTCATCAAACCAATCCTCGTGTCTGGTGGGTTTGCTACCCAGTGTCTGCGAGGCGGTAGCGACTAAACTGGACGAGAGTTTTTGCCAATTAGTCACAGCATCGCCACTCTCAACATCTATCATTTGGATCGCACCACTGACTGCCTGAACATAGCTCTCACGCATCTCAAGATTTTGTAATTTTCCTAAATCTAGACGCTTAAGTTTCATTCCTTGTGCTCTGCGAGGAGGATGTAGTCGGAGCTCCAGTTTAGTTACAACAAGACGGTGATCCGTGGAGCAGATCGCATTAGCATCACGCATTACACGGGTGATATGAACCTGGGAAATATCTTTTTGACGGACAATCACATAGTCAATTAAGTGCCAATGCTTCGACCTCGGATGCATCCATGTGGTCTTATATTTTGCCGGTAGTCTAAACATGGTATTGGTGATGGCCAGTTCGAATTCGGAACAGAGGGTCAAAAGGAGACGTCCATTACTATTCATGTTGCCCACACCATGTCTGCCCAAAACCTTAGGCCAAGCTTCAAAGTCACGCCCGACTCTCGCGTTAAAGTCTCCCATAAGGAGTATCTGTTCTCTAATTGGGATTTTAGATAGGACTTGCGTAACTTCTTCATAAAAACTGGCTTTGATATCGTCATCCTTATCCATTGTTGGCGCATAAATACTGATGATATTGAGGTGATTGTCATTAGCCAGGTGTAGGTGCAGCGTGGTGACGCGGTCCGAAATATGAACAGGACACTCCTCCAATTTTTTTACTAAATCATTTCTGATTGCGAAACCAACACCGGATCTCCTAGGCTCTGAAGATGGAGTACCTTTCCAAAAGAAAGTATACCCCCCCAGGCGTTCCACTCTCTCTCCCTCGTCAGCCAGGTGCGTCTCACTGAGAGCAGCGATATCCACACCATAGCGTCGGAGTTCTCGAGACACGAGGGCGGTTTTACGAGGAGGACACAAGTTACTCTCACGATCAAGGAGGGTGCGTACATTCCACGCCGCAAAGGTCATATTTTGGGTTTTAAAGTTCTTAAATCTATTAATTCTGCTACGTATCTTTCGACCACGTGTTATTGATGCAGAGGCAGCCGTGGTTACTACCTCGTTCGAGTATGATGGGTTAAGCCTTTTTTAGGACACCTTTTCTAGTCCCCTCCCCGGATTGGGGGAAGCAGGGCCTCTCTAAATAGAGCTGCTTCGTCACCCAGGGAGCTGCCGATTTGCACTGTTAACCCAATGCAGCGCAAAACGACCATCTTCCCTGAGCCGCCTACGTGCAGACGTCAGACAAAGCCCAGTTCGCATCACAACCAGACCTCTCTACCTCTTTCCATCGCCGCAGGACTGGCGTTTAATTCGGAGTCCACTGTCAGAACCAAGTCATTTGCGCAGGAGATATTAGAAGTGCACGAAACGTTAAAACGACAGTGTGCGCGCGGACACAGGTGCACTCTTATCCCTACCTCCCTGTATCCAATGGAACGGGGGACCGCTACAATCGGCGAGAGGTAGGGACGTCCCTAAACGTCAGCAAGGCCTCTGACGCAGACCTAAACCTAGCTTGGTTTTATGATTGGCCGGGATCGCCAATAGATGTTAGTGGGAGGCGTCCACTTGGGAGATGGAGGAGAAAGGAAAGGGGTAGGATACTGCTGCCATGGGACTGATGAAAATGTCAGCAATAGCTAGAGTAGTCCGGGGTCGCGTCCCCGTAGTGATTCTGAGTAGGTGGCGCCACCTGCAACGTAAACACTGAGCTCCGTATAAATATTGATAATATATATTAATACTGTGTAAATAAGCTAATCTACTTTAAATAAATGAAGAACCACATCCATATATCAAGTGTGAGTGTTATCTGCTAAAACAGTGTAACGAACATGACAATATCATATTGGCTAATATTAGAAAAACAAACAGTGCTAAAATTATCATATTAATTAAAGAAAGTGTGTAACTAACAACGTAAGAACATTTTGTGAAAGAAACATTGAAAAAATATAGAAACAGTTGTGTACAGTGCTTAAGAAACAAAAACATTGAATTGTAACAACCGTCATTTAATTTAAAATATAACTTGGACTTTGGACTCGCACAGTCCCTGCGCACAAGTCTACGTATCTTTAGCAACTTTTGGAACACGTAACGCCATCTATTATCGAGTAGCATTACTACTTAGACAATAAATTTTGAACAATTAACAATGCAAACCTAATTTTATTGAGGTAACTAAAATAGTTCTAAGGAGTTACAATAGAGGGCACTATAATAAAAATTATGGATAAATCGTGTGCAAAATGTAAACAAACAATTAAAAGCAGGCAGTTTCTAACATGTAATAGCTGCAAAAAAATATTTGATTTGAGCTGTTCGAATACTGAAAAGAGATTTTTAGTAATGACACCGACACAAAAATGTAGTTGGAAATGCAGTGAATGTCTCAGCTTAAAGCGAAACCCACAAAAAAATAAAAACAAAATTATCCACGATTCTATTAATGAGAGCGACTTGCCCGTTACACCCTTAAATACAGAAAAGTCTCAAACGCCAAAAACCCCAGAAAGAAAACAATCTGAAAATGAGCCCCAAGAATCTTCATCCACAGATCACACATACGAGAAATTAAACAGATCTGAGTCCGAGAATATCACAAAGCGTCCTAAGTATGTACCAATTAATACAGTCAACATATCCACAGAAAATTCGTATGATTTATTGCCAATGGAGGATGACGACGAAAGGGAGGAAATGGTACTGTCTTGTCCAGAGGGACAAAAATCGATTACCAAAACCAGGAGTATACCTGATCTACGAGCATATGATATTCAGAAGATTCAAGATATGGAATGTACTATCACTGACCTACAAAATCAATTAAAATCAGCAAATCTTGAAATTGACAACATGCATTCAGAAAATACTAAATTAAGAAAAATAATATCGACCAAGGATCAGAAAATTACATATCTCCTTGACATCTGTGGATCTACCAAGAAAACACCTAAATGCAAAGCAAGTAAAAGTGACACTAGATGCTTAATCGAGAATATTTCTCAACTCCTACCACCGACGACAGATGTCACTGGTAGTAACAACACAACTATGGAAGAACATTTGGAATTGGACAAAACGTTCAACGCAAATAGTTTAAAAACAACGGAGGATCAATATCCAAGAGCACCTCTCGCGTGCAAGGCAGACGCAAGAGATGGCGCCACCAGTATCAAACCCACCAGTATCAAACCCAACATAATCTTGCTCGGAGATGAACAACTACAGGGAATGGCAGCTAAAATAATTTGTGAAAGGAAACATAAATGGAACGATATTTATAATGTGACATCCTTAATTAAGCCTTATGCTAGAAGTACAGATATTTTCAAAAGCTGTGATAATATATTGTCATCTGCGAACAATAATGATATTATAATAATTGGTTTAGGTGCTAATGAAAAAAATCCCCATGTTCTGTTTTCTGAAATATATAAATGTCTCGATAAATTTCAAAACTACAAAGTTCTACTTACAAATGTTTTATTTAGCAGATATCTTAACGAAAAGTTGTTAAACTACAATTTAAAATTAATAACTCGAAATTATCCGAATTGTGTATTTGTTGAGACACCAGACATCAATTACGGAAGTGGCAATTTTGGTAGATATGTGGACATGCGAAGTGACCAATTATGCAATAAATTGAATATTGAAATTGACTTTTTAAATATAAAAAGGACTTTTTAGATCGTAAAATAAGTCACATTATTAAACAACACAGCACGGATAATGAAAAAAACGGCAAATCGTGTGCACAAAATAAAATTCATAATAAATCCAACACTTTCAATTATAGAAAAGGTACCATCCCATATATGTTTGCAAATATACATGAAAGAAAAAATCAAGAAAAAACACAAATAACAAATACTCAGCCAAATATAAATTTTACTAGAAAGGAAAAGGAATTTCAAAAAGGCACGATACCTTATCTATTTGCCCAAATTTCTGATAAAAATAAATCAGCGAAAAATTTTTTTCGTAAATAAACAGGAAAACTCAAATACTTTTACTTTTCTCCATCAGAATATTGCTGGTGCCATAAGCAAGCAAGATAATCTACAAATAGCACTTGAAGATGTTTTAAAGGATATAGGAGGGGTGGATGTTATTTGTCTGACTGAAACTTTTATAAAAAAGGGTAACGAACCCAACCTTAAGCTTTCAGGATATAAATTAGCTTCATCTCTTTCACGGAAACAAGATTCCCGTGGAGGTAGCTGTATTCTGATCAAAAATCACCTACAATATAAGCCAATCGATGATATACTAAGTCCATTGCCAAATGTTTTCGAATGCTGTGGGATTGAAATTTTAGGACTTAACATTCTTTTAGTTTGTATCTATCGGAGTCCACTTACAAATTGTGATACTTTCTTAGCTGAACTGCAATCTATGGTGGACATGTTATCAAAAAAAGATCAAAAAAATTGTCTTATGTGGAGATTGGAACATAAATATGCTTGTTAAAAGTAAAGAGTCTGATATTTTACGTTCGATATTAGCTAATTATAACCTTACAAACCACATTACTGCAGCAACACGAAAAAAATCGTGTCTGGATCTTTTTGTCAGTAACTTCGATAATGCATCGGGGAAAACTACACTGCCTTGCACTATCGGACCATGAAACAGCCCAAAGTCTTTCAATAAAATTAGAGGCTTATTCAAGACCTAAGTCAAGTTTCTGGTTTGAAACTAAAAGAGACTATCATGAAGATAATGTAGGAAGGTTTATTGAATGCATATCAAGGCTTTCATTTCATGAAGTATATAATGAAAATACTACTAATAAGGCATTTGATGCTTTCCACGATCTATTCTTGCTTATTTATAATTTATGTTTCCCAAAATTTCAGGTTAGAGTAAGCAATGATAATTTAAAAGCAAAGTTTCTAACAAGAAATCTTAAGAGATGTTGTGTAAACAAAAGACGTCTTTTTCTGCAATATCATTTATCACCAGCAAATAAACAAACTAATAAAAAAAAGTATCACACCTATGCGAAAATATTAAAAAAATGCCTAAATACAGCACAACAAAAATCTCATACTCGCTACATAACTCAATCGAAAAATACGTGCAAAGCAACTTGGCAAGTAATAAGAGGAAAAACTGAAAACACTAGTAATGACAATGAAATAAAATACATAAAACATAATACTTTGACTTACTCAGACCCAAAATCTATATGTGACATTTTCAATAAATATTTCATTAATCTGACTAAAACACCTAATCAATCGAATAATCAACATATTTCCCAACCTAATCAATCTAAATCAAATTGCAATCAAATTCCTCATAATTCTAATAGTATATTTCTAACACCAGTTGATGAATATGACATATATAAAATAATCATGTCACTTAAAAATACTAACTCGACTGGATATGATGACATAAATGCTAAAATGTTAAAAATGTGCATCTTATATTGCAAAACCATTATCGTATATAATTAATTTATCATTTACCGAAGGTGCATTTCCTAATAGGCTAAAATATTCTATAGTCAAACCATTATATAAAAAAGGAGAAAAATGCAATATGGATAACTATCGACCTATCACTCTTGTACCTGTTATCTCTAAAATCTTTGAAAAGGTCATGCTCGAAAAGCTATATAGCTTTGTAAGTAAATCAAAAATACTCACTGAAGAACAATATGGTTTCATAAAGCAAAGTTCTACAGCATTGGCATGTTTTAATTTTATTAAATACATAACAGAAAGCCTCAATGAGGGTATTCCAATTGTTGCTCTACAGCTTGATTTAAGTAAAGCTTTCGATTTCGTTTGCCACAAAAGCTATTAGATAAACTCTCCCGCTATGGAATCAGAGGAGCAGCATTAGACTGGATATCCAGTTTTTTAAAAACCGTAGCCAATGTGTTCAAACAGTCACAATTTGCAATAAACACAAAGTATGCACTCGATCTGACTATATGACACAAAACGCTTATTCTGTCCCTCAAGGAAGTATTTTGGCTCCTTTCTTATTTTTGCTATATGTTAACGATTTGCCAAAGGTCACAGATCAAAAATGTATCCTCTTTGCTGACGATACATCAATTCTATGCAGAGGATCTAATGATGAAAAAGCTTTAATGAAAAAATTCAAGAAACTTTGAACAATATCACGCACTGGTTGGACCAAAATAATCTAAAAATAAATATCAATAAAACGATAATTATTCAATTTCGTACATATCAACGCAAACCACTTAAATTAAATATCTCACATGAAAACACACCAATAGAACAAGTTGATAATTCAAAGTTTTTAGGTTTATTTATTGATAAGCATTTAAAATGGGACACCCATGTTGACAAAACAGTAACAAAACTAGACAGATTCGTTTTTGCTCTGAGAAGACTTAAATATACTGTTGGAGAAAAAGCAGCACTGACAGCCTACCATGGTTATGTCTCTTCCGTCTTACGATACTGCATAACTATGTGGGGCAACTCTGTAGACTTCGAAAAAGCTTTTAAACTACAAAAACGCTGTGTAAGAGCTATAGCAGGAGCGCATTACCGTGACACTTGCAAGCCCCTATTTAAAAAACTAAACATTTTACCACTTCCATGTCTGTATATCTATGAAACTTGTGTGTTTGTAGTTAAATACCCATATTTATTTACAAAAAATAGTGATATACCAGGCAGTAGAACAAGACATGGACATAGATTGCTGGCACCCGTACAAAATTTATGCATTTTTCAAAACAATGCATATATCATGGCCATCCGAATTTATAATAAATTGCCTCGTAGATTTGCGGAATGTAATTTACGGCATTTTAAGAAGGAACTCTTTGACTTGTTGTCTGCGAAGGGATATTACACAGTTGACGAATATTTGAATGATAATACCTTGACATGAATTATGAATTATTTTTACTACTATCTGAAACAATTACAATTTATTTTTATAATTTAAATATTATTGACTGAATTGTATTTAATTATCATTTATTATTTCAATTGAATGGTGTCAAACTTAAATCTATAATTTAATTAATCCTTTTGTTAACAAAGCTATATTTACACGCCTACATGGCAGAATATGTATGGTTTACTTTAAGCAATCATGTTTGTCATCGTATGTACCCGTATTCGTAAATAAAGATTTCTATTTCTATTTCTATTTCTGAAACAATACGGTCAGATACCGGACAGATAACTGACAGAATCACCCTCCTGGACCAACTGGACTTAGTTTTAAGGAAATATTGTGTAAAGAGAAAATGAAGTATATTGAAAGTACTTTCGCAATGCCTTGCCACTCGAGATACAGGTTAATGCCTAGTTCGATGATAGTTGGTTGAGCGATGGATCTGCCTGAATGCGAATGTACTATAAGCCTTTTAGAATGGGTCAATAAAACTTGTTTTTTTCATTTATTTTATTTATTAGGTACCTATCTACATAGCGAGTGATTGTTTCCTTAAATCAATAATTAAGTCAAGTTGCACATTTTGAGATAAAGTTAACTCTATGCCTGTTCGAATACTCGCTCCTTCCGACGCTACCGCTAACCAGACGTCCCGTAAACATGCTATCATGTGCTTCCTTCTACCTAGTGACATGAAGGTATAGTATAGATGGTACATGTAGTGCCTGTTGAACAACTGGGTAGTCCTACTGGTATGACCAAGGGCAATGTTTTACCTACCAAAACGTTTATTTATGCAACTTAAAAACAGCGTCCGATTTGCCGTGCAATATGAAGAGTTTCAACGTTCGACAGTTCACTTAAGGGGCGGACTCCAAACAAATGAAGTGTGCGCTCATGTTAAGGCACGTCGGGTCTAATGTTCCAGTTCGCTTCATCTCGACTGACGGCTTAAGTGCGGAGTCCCGGATTGAAAATCGCGACGCGGCGACGCCTCGGGCTGAAATATTGGGGCGCCGGAATTTGATGAATTCGTTAATTTCGATGACAATTTTTCTTTTACAAGATGTTTTTTGGACTTTCCTTGCTCCGTTAGGAGGTAACATGGGAAGTTTTTTCTCCTTTTCAGCAGCATTCATAAACGGACGAAACCAGGCACACCAACTTGCATTTATAACATCGAAAATTTTGGAAAATTGAAACAAACTCTGATTTGAAAGATGTACTTTTTTAAAATGTACATCTATTGGCGCGGCTTGGCAGTAAAATCGACCTGAATACCGTGACGGCAAATGGCATGACGCCATTTGACGATCTTTTCCCACGTGAGAATGTAAATGGAGAAGAAGAAAGAATATGAAGTTAGAAGAGCTGATAGGGCTGATCGTGACAGTAAAAAAAGCGTAGGTACGTATGCTTTCTTTATTGCACGACTATCCTCCATCCTCTCCAGGGTGGCCGAGCCAGCGAAGCCTGTGGGATGGGCCTTTATCTGGCCTATAATGTTCGGCTCCCTTTCAGCTCTTTTAACTCCACATTCTTTCTTCTTCTCCATTTGACATCCACTGCCGGGCTCTGCCCGTACTGGCCGGGCTGATAAATAATCAACTAGAATGCAGATTTCCTCATGAAGTTTTCCTTCACCGCAAGCGGTGGTGGTCTATTGACGTCTTCCAACACTGTTCCAATTTCCAAGGCACCCTTATCTAGCCCTTACTTCGTTATCCATCATAGGTTTATTGAACAAGAAAGCTTCAAAATAATGTATTCATCTTCAGCTTCACATGTCAATGAATATTTATATCGAATCAGTATATAAAGCTAGGATTTTGCTCGAACATTTACATACACGCGTGTGACTTGCTCGGATACAAGTATAAAAAGGTTGGTTAGGGCTTATAGTTGTTTGAACTTGTCCTTAAAACAATTGTATCTTATCCAACTAACCATACCAAAAATTGAATGGAGTTATTAAAAACAATCCTGTGTTTTCCGGTCTGAAAGTGGTAAATTCAAAAACTACTGAACGAATTTACTTGCGATTTTGGAGTACCTACATTTCGCAATGGCGAAGATGCGTGCAAATTCTAATATTCTTCATATGTTCAATTGTTCACCAATGGAGATTTAAATTAATGTTAATTATTTTCATCTTTTTTCTCGTTTTCTACTATACAATTTCTAAAATAAAATTAGATACCTATCTATCATCATTTTCGGCCCACATCAACTCACTGCAGCACCCAGCTTCTTACCTTTTTCGTGCCATTTCCTACAGTACTGTGCTAGTCTTATCCATCGGTTTACTACCTACTGATCGCTGTCCTTTGCCTCGGCCACCATTGAATTGAAGTTTAAATGTTATCAAATGAATTCGTGAGTGTTGTTCCCAGATGAAGCAGCAAGAAACAATATGGCTCCTGACTTTCCTAGCCATCGTCTCGTGGAGCAGTGCTCACATCGGTGGCAGCCATGTCGGATTCCAGAGGGTCGACCCTCAGGTGTACTGCGGAAGGAACCTGGCTAACATGCTGGCGCAATTATGCGAGGAAGTCAATAAGAGATCCGATGATGGCATGCTGTTTAGTAAGTTCTATAGAAAAATACTATTACTTTGATTTCAGTATAGGTAGAATCAAACCCTAACGAAGTAAGGAAGGTCTGAAATGGCAAACGATAGAACAAAATGCAATGAAGATATTGTTCCGACCCCACAAACCTAAGTAGGAAAATGGTTAAGACGACAAAAAAGTAAAAAAGTCAACGAGGGCTAACCTGCGCCACAGAATTAATATAAGTAGGTACTACGTACCTGCGCTGCACAGCATAATATAGAGGAGGAGGTATGGTGAGCTGGTTCATCACCAAATAAGTAGTCAAAAAAGTCCACATACTTATGGCTTTCTTTACAAGAAATAATTCAACCTAGGAAATATAGTACATGTTAGCTAGGAAGGACAGGTAGATTGCAAGCCAGAACAATATTTTTTGGACTAAAACGGTTCCTTTTTAATTTGAAATAAACATGCATTATTAGCAGCGATTTTAAGGGTTTCGTCTTTTTGTAACATTTGGTTCATGGAACGTAAACGGTTCTTAGTATCCATGATCTTTTGTATGGAACCCTCGATATGCGAATCATACTCACACTTTGCCGGTGTTAGTAGCTGATACGACGTGATTATATTACTTAATCTTTCACAGACAAAATCCTAACACCATACAACAAGGAGCGAGACATCGTGTGGCCTTGGATAGCTCATCACAAGAGCAGAGCCCTAGGGTTGTCATGGCGAGGCAAGAGGCACGAGGACGACGGCGGCATCGTCAAGGAATGCTGTGAAAACGCTTGCAGTACTGACGAACTCCTCCAATACTGCTAGTAACGTGAGGTAAAATTACGTAAATGTAAGACACATGGGTTTTAGAACACGTGTCCTGTCGTACCTATAAAGCAGTTATTAAAATTTGATTTCAGCTCATAAAATGAGTTGCCTTGGTCGATGACAGCGCTCCTGATAAATCCGCTCAAATGTCGCTTTAAGTACCATAATAAAGCGGTTCTAGTGAATAATACATTTATATTTATGTTTTCTGATGGTAGCTAGTTAGTGTGGCCAAAGGTACAAAAGATTTTTGGGTAACCTAGCGGAATAATAAGTTTGTTGGGTAACTCTGTATAATGACAGTTCGGTTTTCAATAGGTAAAGCATCTCTTTCCCTATATAGTCGGGGCTGTGAATTTTCAGTTGTATGGAGGTGGTCACATTAAATCCTACGATGGTGATTTTTATAAACTACATAGATTATGATATTACAACTGCAAATTTAAGTGTAAAAAAAAAATCACAACCGCCGTTTTTTTTTAAACGCTATTATAAGACTCATATTGTTATAACTCTCAAACAAAAAATCCTACCAGGGTGATTTTTTGTTACATGTTTCCTTACGAATAATAAAAGCTTGATTTAAAAAATCACCAATAAATAACAATCTGAAATGGATTTTTTAATGAGTTGTAATTTTTATACTTTAAAAACATCCTGTACAAAAACAAAAAATCTAGCAATGGTGACTTTTATATATTATTCGTATACTATTGTAATGAACCATATCCTCAATTTCTATAAGGGTGACTACAACAGTTTTTTTTTATTAACTTTAAATTTTTTTTTTAATTCTACAGTCGAGAAAATTGTATATTCGTACGTAATGTGAATTATTCAATCTTAATTTTAAAAAACGACTTATGTTTATGAACCCAATTTCCTGTAATTAAATAAAAACCATATTGACATTTATAACGTTAAAAATACATTTTATGACTAGAAAGCCTTATTATAAACCGGCCAACTTTTATTTACAGGTAAATGAAGTCTTATTAATTAATTGTAAACAGTAATCTCTATTGTAAACTTTTTTGTTTACGAGCAATTCAGTATAGTTTATTTACCCCTCCCATTTCATATCGGATCATCAAAATTCTTTTTTTTTATATAAGGATGTCTAAAAACATCAAAATAATGTTAAGTATAAGAATCATGGTTGTAGGAATTTGTCGGTAAAAAAAAATTAAATGCCCCGCCTAATAAAGATCATTGAGTTATGTTTAGGTATCAAAATACCAAAGAATTATATTGTTGTTGCAGAGATACATATTTGTTTTATTTCTATAATAAGTAATATCATTTGTTTTTTAGATGGTGGTGACAGAACCAAATTTGTTTCTTCCTATAGGTATTCAATGCTTTATGCTATACAACCCCATGTCACAATAATTTCTTGAATTTGTCATCCGATTTATACAAATGGAAGGAAATCGCAAATAAGTTACATTCATTATTTGATTACAGATTAAAATCAAATTAGGCAACTTGAATAAAATAAAATCTGACATCAGTGTTAGTTATAATTTGAAAATATTATAATTTTAGCTATTAAAATTTATATTAGAATTAATTGGTTACACCTACCTCAATTAATAAAAAAAAGTTACACGAGGGCATAATTAAAAAAAGATTGATACTTAGTTCCTCATGAAGATTGATGCTGACTGATACAGCGACAGCATCAAGCAGTCGTATCTTATCATCGATGGTACTGTCGCTACGCTACCTGAGATTGTCGTACTTTGCTTGACACAATGAAGACCTATATACAGTTCTATGATCCAAAAGTTTTATCTTTTTCTGACCCAATAGTTCTTCAAACGCTGAGTGGATCATCCTGATCCACTCAGCGTTTGAAGAACTATTGGGTAGTAAAATAACTGAAGAGTAAAATAACTCTGCTTTCTCAAGGGCATTTTTCCACAGTAAGGCTTTTTTAATAGGGTTCTTGCAACTTTTTTCTGTTACATTGGGTTATGATATGACTCGGATCAATACTGTACCATGGTGGCACAGCTAGTATAATTTAAGACCGATTAAGATGGATTTATGTAAATCAGCAATGGCAGCAGATCCTCAATTTCCCTGAAAAACCAAAGAAGTTAGGCAGACCACCAGCCACATGGCCAAGTAACAAGGTAAGTAAAGCTTAAGCTTTGAAACTCCTTCTCCTACCCCTCCTAGGCGTCTACTCTGGAATTCCCGAGCGTTAGCCCCAGACCAGTTATCTCCCCTAGGCAGTTTGGAAGTCCTTGAACAGACTCCGGGCTGGTGTTGGGAAATGCCAAGAAAATCGCATAAAGTGGGGCTTCTCTAACCATAACCTGTGCGACTGTGGTGCGATCCAGACAATGGGCCACCTTCTGGCATGTCCTAACTGCCCCATTTCCTGCACTATGGAGGATCTCAACGAGGCCAACGACACTGCAATTGCCGTGGCCTCGTACTGGTCCCATTTAATATAGCTACTCGAAAAGAAGAAGCCACCAGACAACCGGAGTAGACACCTCTGGCGCAGATGTACGATGAGATCCAACCCGAAATAAAATTGGAGAAGGCGTGGATGAAGAAGAAGATGAGTAAATCAGCATTTTTGACGTCTTTTTGTTTTGTAGTTTCTTCTCTTTTTACACGACTGACCAAAAAAGGAGTGTTATGTTTTCAGGATTCATGTATGTATGTATATAAGTTTCTTTACTCCCCATAAGTTCTGAATGGCTTTACAGATTTTGATGTGTAAGGTATTTTCAGATTCCTTGCATTCCTCCGAGTGATATAGGCTATGTGTTTTTAATTTTTTAATAATTAGTTTGTGCAAAAACGGAAGCATATAATATTTTTCAACTCAGATATTTTTCAAAAGATGCCTAAAGGCATCCCTATAAAGGACAAAAGGAATTGCACATTGCTTTAAGAATCTCTTCTATTTATTATTGTGAGTGCTCAATAAATAAGTGTATGTACTTCCGTATATAAACGATTTCAAGTTGGATCCTGACACATCGCAGATATCAGCTCCAGTGGTAATACCAATCTTAGGTTTAGGCGATACGCTGTTGAATATGTCAATGTCGGGGCAATTTTCACGACTTATTTGCATGATTTCAAGAGTATCTAGGCTGGTATTCCAATGTTTTTAAAATATATTTACATATCCTAACTAATATATAAATGCGAAAGTAAGTTTGTTTGATACCTCTTCACGCTTTATCTACTGGACCTAATTTCCTGAAATTTCGAATACTATGCGTGTGTTAGAAGTTCTGATAGAGAACCATTCATCCAGGGAAAAAGCACTGTTTCCGTGGGAAATACAAAAGCTAGTTATAAAATATCTTATAATCCTTGGGGGAGGCCTTTGTCCAGCAGTGGACGTCTTTCGGCTGAGAGAGAGAGAGAAAGAGAGAGAGTTATAAAATAAACGCCCCCGATGCGTCTGTCTATTCGCGATAAACTCAAAAAAAAAATATTGAATGGATTTTCATGCGGATTTCGAAAACGGTTTTGGTGTAATATACGCGGACGAAACCACGGGCAAAAGCTTGTTTTGTATAAGTAAGAATAAATAAGCTTTTCGGAATTACTAATTTAGGATTTGTGGTGGTACCATTAAAATCTCACATAATTATATTCATGCACTTCAAAAATATTACATTTTTTTTGCAGTCGCGTCGTAATAATAACGTTTAGGTACACAAGTATATTTAAAAATATCCATGTTCTTGTCACATGCAACAACATTCATAAAAGGGGAAAAAATAGCAAAAGTCCTCTGTTCATAATGCACGAAGACAGAATATCTGTCAGAGACAAGATGTAAGAACAAAAAGTGAGCAGAACCGCGGGGCGTAGTCTGTCCGCGACGCGACGTGTCTCGGTGTGTTTCAAATATTATTTCTGTGCAGCGTCCGTAGAGTTAAAACTATATTAGACGTACAAAAATAAAAGATTTTTCGGAAAATCATGTACTTATTTATCCTTACTAATAAAATAATTTTTGAGTAGGAAAAGTTAAAAAACAACATTTTCGGCCGTTGGGCCGAACCTGATTCTCTTCAAAACCAGAGTGAATAGGCTGCTTCTGGATAAGCTCGCTACACCGTAGAAGACCTTATCCCTGCCCTCGGGCAAGATTGTGGTCAAGAGCAAACCCAACTTGTATTAAACAAAATCTTTTATTATCGCCAGAGAGATCTCGAAGCATAAATGTGTGACAAAAATTTCATGTGCGTGCTGTTAACCATTGAAGAGATCCGGCGTTGCGAGCCGATTCTCGATGCACCATCAGGTCATGCTCATGCGAATTATAATAATGCATTGACATCAGAACTGAAGCAACGTGTTAAATGTCATTTTACGTAGAACATGCGAAGTGTTCTAATGTCACAAATATAAAAAACGTCGAATCTTCAAATTATTCGTTTTGGAAGCTGTTGCTGTCATCTTAGGCTGATGTGACAAAACTAAACGTAAACGTAACTATAATATAACTTTAACAAATCTTAACAAAGAAAACTTCAATTTCGGTGCAAAGCCTCTTGAAAAGTTAGCATAAAGAATGACGCGCACTCAGCACTACACTACTATAGGTATTACACTACATGCAGGTACCTATTACTAATTCAAATAATTTATTGCTTTTCACATTGTACAGTACATAAAAGTAACATGTCACTAAGAATTTCAGGTACAGTGGCATTAAAAAAATCCAGCTATTTCTATCTATTAATGTCGAACTCTACGCACAGTTCACAAAGCCCCTTGTCTCGATGGATGTTATTGGATTACCTTTCTAGATTTTTGCGCCCGTATTATTCGAGCTAGGGTTGTCGCAACGCGGCTTCTGCTCAATTTCTCTCCGTACGTTTTACATTCCATTTTCGCATTCCCTGCTTGGCATTTTCTGCGCTGTATTCGATTTCAAAGGTATAAGCTAAATAAAAATACAGAAAAATGTAATATTCAAAGTTCGTCGAAATGAAGCAATTTATTTTAGATGATCCCACGTAAGGATCAAGGCATGATGAAGAATAGTGCGTAGGTTTTGGGTATGATTAGCTGCGCGCTGGGGCTTCGCAGAAAAAGGAATACAGAGGGCAGAAGAAGCAGTTTATACGCAATAAGTTGAGAAAATAATACAATACCTACTAAATATCTACCTACTTAAATACCTACCTACTTACATTATCTATACATATAATAAAACAGTAAAAATATTTTGTCTGTACATTTTGTATTTTTGACTGAAATGGATAAAGGGACACTTATAAAGAATAATAGAAAGCAAAAAACATTTTTTGGAATTTCTTGTATGTCTGTATGTATGTACGCGTTTCACGCAAAAACTACTGGACGGATTTGAATGAAACTTTTTTTGTTGTATAGCTATTAAGTCTGGGCAACATATAGGCTATCATTGAATATAATTTTGAAAACTGGAACACCTGATGAAGAACCATAACAGAACAGCTAAACTATAAGAAATATGGAAATAATACCTTTGCAAAAGTTTATCAATCTGACGAGCATTTTCTGTTGACGTATAAAAATCGGAGATCAGAAACATCTGATGAAGAACTCCAAGAGACCAGCTACACTATAACATATACATATATGGAAATGGCTCCTTAGCAAAAGTCGTTCAACCTGATGAGCATTTTCTGCTGACGTATAAAAATTGACGATCTGGAACATCTGATGAAGAACTCCAAGAGTTCAGCTACGCTATAAGATATATGGAAATGGCGCCTTAGTGAAAATCGTTCAACCTGATGAGCATTTTCTACTGAACTACAGTTTGGAACACAAAAAGATTTTTCATCTAAGCTAAACTCACGCGGGCGAAGCCGCGGGCAACAGCTAGTTATCATTATTCTTAATTATACAGAATTTAAAAACATTGGCATCCTTTCTACTGGCGACAGCACTCATGAATATGAGCGACTTTTTGTATAGCTATTATATTTTTGTATAACTATTTTACAATACCTAAAATTTTGGAAATTCCACCCCTATTAAGGGGGGTTAGGCGGTCAGCGAAAATTCATATGAAGCGGCTGAGGCGGGGGGGACGGGACGTCCCGGTTGCGCGCCATTCACATTTTTATCAAAAAGTTAATAGAAATGTTTAGTTTTTCAAAAATTTAAATCAGTCACGAAATCGAAAAGGTCAAATACCTACCTTTGTGTTGGTGATTTTAAAACATTTTTTATTATAAAACACGGATATTATCTGTATTCATATGAAATTTTAGAGATAACTTCAGGATTTTTTTCTATCGAGCAAAATTTTTCCCATCGTGTTTTGGAAACAGTCCTCCCTTTCCCAGTCCTCCCAGTCTCGCTGCGCGCGCGTAGCTTTGCGGTCGCGTGTTTGTGCGTGTTTTCGTGGAGGAATTAAAAATGGCCTCAACAGTTGTGAAATGTTCAAATTGTAACGTAGTAATAAATGAAGTTCTTGCTTTTATGGATAATAAAAAAGACGTCATGGATGACGAAAGCATAATTAACATTTGCGTTAGTGCGTTCAATGAAAGTGACATTGTAACGGCGAAAAATTTGCTATTTGAATCCTTGCCAGCTACAAAACGCAAGATAGTTCGGAAGAAGGTTTCTAGTAATAAAGAAGCCAAAGCGCGGAGGGATCTCGATGACATGATCTGCCTCCTGCGGGACACCGACTCCGAGGATATCCCGATTTTTGTCGCCAGGGAACTGGAAAAGTTGCCCCCAGTGCTATTTGACCATGTAGACGTTACGAGACTTTTGAAAGATATTGTCAAAATGCAGCAAGATATTAATTGCATCAAAAAAGACTACGCAACTTCTGAGCAACTGAGTCAAATAGTGTCAGAGGTGGAAATTTTGAAAAATACGTCAGTCATTAAAACTACGGTGGCTTTGTGAATCCAAGACGCGGAGCTCATTTTAATGATAGTTTTGAGTGCCACAGCGGCCCTATGGGGCTGCCCCCTTTGAATTTATCGCAAGAGAATAAACAAACAGACGTATTGTTAAGCGAATCGACATATCGAGATATTGGTCAAAATTTATATTCATCACAGTCGCAGGGTAGACGTGTTTCACATTCACCGCGTGAAGAAATAACACAACGAGAACCCGCTGTTACCACGGCAGCCGCGATGAGTCATCCCGATCAGCCGAGCGCTCCGACAACCCCGCAAGCTACTCTTGTATGCGATAAGAGCGCGAGACACACGGCCGCGCCGGTGGTAACTAAACGCAGAACTATTGCGGAAATTGTAAAGCAAAGCGGTGAATGGAAGTCTCAGGTGCCGAATGAAGAATGGATTGAGGTGCAGAGAAAAAGATTACGCAATCGCTTTGTGGGAAACAGAGGGAAAGCTATCTCTGAACCGGGAAATAATTTTAAAGCAGCGGAGAGTAAAGTACCCATGTATATTTATAACGTGGCAAAGGGAGTGTCTGTGTGTGACATCACCAGTTACATTAAGAAAAAGAGTGATACTGATGTTGATATACAAAAAATGAATATGAAGGCGAAACGAGATTATGAATCTTATAAGATATTTGTACCTAAACATAAATTAAGTTTATTTATGTCTGAAGACTTCTGGCCGGAAGGTGTAGCCTATAGGAGATTCATTGCCTTCAAGTATCGAGAAAGTGGTAATGCCCAGAAGGCAGGGGAAAAACAATCAAGCTTTATATGATAAGTAACGTCAAACTACTCAGTTTCAATTGTAAAAACATCGTTAGATCCGTGGAATGTGTGCGTAGGCTGTGCCACTCGTCTGATTTGGTGGCGCTGCAAGAGACTTGGCTGCTCCCGGAAGACCTTGCTTTTCTGGGCACTATAGATGATGACTTCGCTTTCACGGGCACCTCAGCGGTCGACACATCATCGGGCGTTCTGCGAGGTAGGCCCTATGGTGGGGTGGCCCTGCTATGGAGAAAGTCAGTTTTTCCCGGGGTTTCTGTAGTGAAGTGTAATAGTGTTCGTTTAGCGGCTATTAAGATCTCGCTATGTGATCGTTGTGTTATGATTTTCTCAGTGTATATGCCTACGGATATGAGAGAAAATCTAGTGGAATTTACGGAATGTCTTAGCGAAATGGCGGCTATTATTGAAAGTCAAAATGTGGATTCAGTGATTATGATGGGGGACTATAACGCGCACCCTGGTGAGTCTTTCGAAAAAGAACTTTTATCTTTTTGCTCTGAACAATTATGGTTGTGTGTGGACAGAGACTTGTTGCCGTCAAATAGTCATACTTTTGTTAGTGATGCTCACGGATGCCTGCGCTGGCTCGATCACTGTATTGTCACGAGTGCTGTGAGACCGGCTGTAACTTCTGTTTCTGTCTTATATGGTACATATTGGTCAGACCACTATCCTTTATTAGTAGAATGTAACTTTAGTGTACTGAGACAAAAATTACCTAGTCCAGATAACTGTACTAATAAAATTATTTGGGGTGAGCGGGACCAAGATCAGATATCTAATTATCACAGTGAATGTCATGATAAATTAAGATTGTTGGATTTTCCGGTGGAATTCAGAGAATGTGCCGATTCTATGTGTACCAATGAACATCATAAACATTTATTAGACAAAATGTATAACGATATTGTATGTACTCTTTCGGAGGCAGCGGTTCATAGTCATTTATTGAAAAAGAGTAATGGAAAATATATTCCAGGATGGAATAGGCATGTCCGAGACGCACACCAGAGTGCTCGACTTAGTTTTCAAATTTGGTTGTTCCACGGTAAACCTAGCTCTGGCCCATTGTATAATAAAATGTGTGAAGACAGAAGGATATTTAAATCCAAATTAAAGTGGTGTCAAAATAACCAGCAGCAAATCAAAATGAATATCATTGCTGAACACCATAAAAATAACAAATTTAGTCAGTTTTGGAAAGCCACAAATAGGATGAACCATAAGTCGAGCACTCCAGCCTCCGTGGGCGGCGTGCACGAGCCTCGAGATATTGCTAATCTTTTCAAACAACATTTTAAAGTTGAGTCTCCGCTAGGCCCGGCGGAGTCGTCGGCGCAGCGCGTGCCCGGTGCTGAGGTGGTCGGTCCTAACCGCAAAGTATTTTTCACAACTAAACAAGTAGCGGATGTGGTAAAGGGCATGGTTCGGGGAAAATCCCCAGGACACGATAGCATCAGCATCGAGCACCTGCAACATGCTGGAGTACACTTGCCGCGGGTTTTGTCTTTGTTTTTTAACTTGTGTGTCGGTCATTCTTATATACCTTATAATTTGATGCGTACAATTGTGGTGCCTATAGTTAAAAACAAAACTGGAGATTCTTCTGATGTATGTAACTATAGGCCAATCTCACTTGCAACTGTGATCGCGAAGGTACTGGACAGTCTGCTTAGCAGGCTTTTACAAAAACATGTAATACTTGAGGATGCCCAGTTTGGCTTTAGACCTGGTCTTTCCACGGAGAGTGCTATTCTATGCCTAAAGCAGACGGTCCACTACTATACGGCTAGGAAGACACCTGTGTATGTTAGTTACTTAGATTTGTCCAAAGCATTTGATCTGGTAGCTTATGATGTTCTGTGGGATAAATTAAGATCAGAAACAGATCTGCCCGAGGAAGTTATATTAATGTTTAAACATTGGTACGATAACCAGAAAAACAATGTTAGGTGGTCAGGCTCACTCTCTGAAGAGTACGGGTTAGAGTGTGGGGTGAGACAGGGCGGTATGAGCTCCCCTACCTTATTCAATCTCTACATGAATAGGCTGATTGTTGAGCTTAACAGGACCGGTATTGGATGTCACATAGACGGAGTGTGCGTAAATAATTTAAGCTACGCTGACGATATGGTCCTTTTAAGCCCATCAAGCGGAGCCATGAAAAAACTGCTCAATATTTGTGAGTCTTATGCGTTGGCTCAAGGGCTTAGGTATAATGTAGGCAAGAGCGAATTCATGGTATTTACGTCAGACAAGAAAAGATATACTAGCATTCCCAAGTTTACTCTCTGTGGAATTCCTCTGAAAAAAGTTGACAGATTTAAGTACCTAGGCCACTGGGTCAGCGAAGACTTGAAAGACACTCTAGACATAGAACGTGAACGGAGGTCTCTGTCTGTCCGCTGTAACATGTTGGCTCGCAGATTTGCTAAATGTACTGAACAAGTTAAAGTAACATTATTTCGAGCTTACTGTCAGTCATTTTATACCTGCAGTCTGTGGGTCAATTTTACGCAGGGGACGTACAGTGACCTCCGCGTACAGTATAACAACGCGTTCCGGGCGTTGATGGGGCTGCCGCGTTATTGTAGTGCATCCGCCATGTTCGCGGAAGCCCACATAGATGGTTTCGCGGCCATCATGCGCAAGCGCAGCGCGTCTCTCCTGCGGCGCACGCGCGACAGCCCCAACAGCATCCTGCGCGCGCTGGCTGCTCGCTGGGACTCGCCGATGCTGGCCCGCTGGCTCAAACTGCACGCAGTTAAGTAAACAGTTGGGCTGGCATTCGACACCCTCTTTCTCTTCCTTTGGTTTTAATGTGTTGTTTACTAACATAGTTATAAGTTTTCATTGTTACTAACCAAAATATGGACTCAGTCTGAAATAAATATATTTTATTTTTTTTTTTAAACATACGTTCTACAATACATATCAGAAATTTCAGGGCGAAAACTCTTCAATTCTTTAAACAGCAGCTTATAGAAAACAGCCAATATTGCCGTTTTCACTTACTGAGAGCCCTTAAAGGGCAAAATTGTGGAAGAATGAAATTTAAGTGAGCGAAGCAAAGGCCAAAAGCACAGTTACAGTTACAGATAATATTCTTAAAAATCGTTATCTCTTTATTAAAAGTTGTATCGTTTCGCATTATTACAAGTTTGGTCCCAGAAAGCTCAGTAAAAAGCTTATTTAAGTATAAACGGAGTCTGCTTTGTAAAACGGAAAACTTAAATTGAATAAGTGTCAAAGAAGGTTTTAAATTTTACTTATTACAATTGCACTTCTATATTTAAGTGTTTGTTTTATTGGCATATGTTACCATTATGGTCTGAGAGCGAAGAAAAAACATAGAATGTGCCTGCTGCTTCTCTTCCGCGATTGTAAAAGTCAATCGAGGGAAAGGGCTTTAAACTGGGGATCCCTCAACTCATAGGCGATAGCTAGCAACCTATCACTATATCTGAATCTCCATTCCATCAGACAGCCCACTATTCAGCTAAGCGTGGCCTTCGCGTCTCACGACTCTTGGCTCTGTCTAACCTGTAAGGGTTAAAGACGTGATTTTATGTATGTATGTATGTTTATTGTCATAGTTGCTTTATTTAGGTACATCTATTGTAATTGAACAATATTATCTGGGGGCACGGTAATGCCCCCGCAATGAGGAGCCAAGCGAAGTGCAGTTCTCAAAGCGCTTCGTCGTTTTTTTAAACCATCGTTACTACAAGAACAGAAAAACAGAGAATAACAACCGAAAAGTAATGCACAATAAAAAGATTTTTCACCTTACGCCCATGTGACGGTAGCGAAACGGCCAAGCCACATATCTTGACTAAGGTGTAGAGTTTGTGAAGTTAGGGCTCTTAGAGTTAGGGTGGTAGAGTTAAATGCTTGGCTCTACATGAGATCTGATAAATTTTTGACAGTGCGAGCCATATGGTCTCTTGATAACACTTTACATGAATATGTTTTTGGTAGGATTGTTTTCTTTTTGTTTTAGTTTCTGAAGCGGTGGTGGTCGAGTGTCTAAGACCTGTGGCAGAAGACATGTGATCAAAAGGTTCCACGTTCGAATCGTTATGAGATCGTATATCAATCTGACTCATGTGAGGTAGTTTTCTTTACTGGTTTACGGTGAGAGAAAACCTGTGAATTACCTTGTAATTTATGAGCTCCGACCGAGCATCAGCATCAACTAATTTTTTGTATAAAAATAACAAAAAAAAATATAATAATATGGAAAATATTGATCGGTGATCACACCTAGAGCTACTGAAATCGAAGCTATACGAAGCGGTGTTCTGAGATTAGAGGCTCTGAGAATCTTACAGTTTGTGATGTCGGTCACAAGCTAACCAATGATTATAGTTAAAATAAACGGGTCACTCACGGACTGTGGGTCAAGGGGTCAGTACACTGAAAAAACTGTTTTGCTATAGAATACATAAAATTATGCTACTGGTAACCTAAAAATAGTGACAACATAACTATTGCTACCAGTAACCAAACCCAATTATGTAATTTATTAACACAACTTATTTATTTAACAAAACTATTTTGTATTTTTCAAGTCTATTGAAAGTTGCTAGCAGCAAAATAGTTTTATTCGTAATAGACTACTTCGTTTGATATTCATTGTCAAACAGTTTGGTTAAATACTGCTTAAGTTTTTGTAGGTATATGCTAAACATTGTGATTGTTATATATAACCTAACTCTTTTGTTATTTTTAACCACACTGTTATGTTACTATATGTGAATTAAGGGTTCAAATTTTAACCAAAGTTATTATGAACCGCAACTCCGTGGTCATTCAAATCCTAGGAAAACACCAGAAGTTGATACTTAATAAATTATTTTAAAGAGATCGTAAGGCAGTCAAGCAAGTTTAAACTGTAGTACAATTTACTAACGCACTCGTAACTTGTACCTATATTAACTAAATAATGATACGAATAAAATTACTGATGAAACTGCTTTTTATAATAACTTTGGTTAATTTTAATTAAAACAATTGGATGTCATTAATAATCGACCGAGCGAGCGCAGCGAGCGAAGCGTCTCAGTTTCCACTAGCCGAAAATTCTTTTGTCTGTCCGGATGTTATCGCCTACAGGTCGCATTTCTGAACCGATTCTCATGAAATTTTGTGAGCAGGTTCGGTAATTTTATAGAATTTTTTAGTCGAGCCAGTTTTTCGAAATTTTATAAAATGGCGATAATATATAAAAAACCTCATATCTCAGCTATTAAAAAAAAAACAAAAATGTCATTAGTCATTTTTGTTATCCTTATTAAGACGCAACTTTTTTGTATGAACAACATAGTGAAATTTAATAAAACCGCTATAAATCCATATATTAAATTCTTATACGATAGTTCACAAAAAAATCAATAGATGGCGCAGCAAAGCTTTTAATACTCGCAAATTCATTTAAGAGTGACTTGATTTATTGATTAAAATGAGATTGTTTGAATTGCGTGTATTTTTTTTTTAAACTGAGTGCGTTTGACCTCTATCTTGCCTGATGAGAAGCATAGATGAGGTCTAGGGTGGTACACGCAAACTGAAAAAAAAAACTGAAGTATTTATTTGGTTAATGGTATTGTATTGTGGATTGCTTTGCTTGGTGGAATTATCTTGAACACTTGAAATAAATCTGATATCAAAAAACTTCATTGTATGATTAGAATCCTATTAAAAAAAGTAATATATACGTATATATATATAATAGATTCGATTTCAAATTGAATTCAATCTTTTTTGAACTTTAATTTTGTTGCGCAAATTACATAAATATACATATAACCAATAGGTCAAACCATGCATTTCTGACGACTGACGACCTCCGTGGCCTAATGGTCATCACGCCAGACGGCCACACCAGAGGTGTTCCGGGTTCGATCCCTGGTCGGGTCAAGATGGAAAATAATCTTTTTCAGATTGACGTGGGTTTTGGATATTTATCTATACATATATGTATTTGTTATAAAATATAGTATTGTTAAATTAGCATCCCGTAAAGTCTTGAACTTACTCAATCTGTGTGATTTGTCCGTATATATTTATTATTATTATTTATATTATTTCGAGGCGGAAAAGGCAGGTTTCAGTCAAATTTTTTGTGGTATTGACCAACCACAAGAACTTTTTACTTTCTTTACAGCATTGGTAGGTTGGTTTCAAAACTCTTCTAAGCCAGGGACACGGTAAAATATCGGTTATTTCGTGGAAGGGCTCGCGAGGTCTACTGTTCTCACAGAACTACTAATAGTACATTGTGATATAAGTGCGGTAAGTTGAAAATTACAGCCGAGGCGATATTGCTAGCCCGAGCCGTAGGCGAGGGCTACAAGAAAGGCAGAGGCTGTAATTTTCAAAGCGCACGTATGTCATACGACGTTTTATAACATATTTGCGAGGAAATATTTAAATAAAACTCGAAAAACGACAATACCAAAAAAAAAGCGCGTGGTATAATTTTACTTGTTCACAAATTAGCGATGCGCGCGCATCAGCGCTTTTTTTTAAGGCAAATGCACAAAAAACAGCCAGTAGTATTACTAATAAAGTAAATTAATATTTTTGTGTTTTGTTACAGATAAATGGTTGTAATTTATTGTCAAAATTAATTTAAAGAAATATTTTTTTATATTTATCTCCTAAAGTTAATTTTATTCATAAAATGTTGACCGCTTTTCTGACATAAAAACTCTACTATGCTAAGATTTAAAAAAGTATCGTTCGTTTTTAGACGGAGCGTGCGTTTTACTTTACAATAAAGCACAAGTGCGTAATGAGATACAATACAATATTGAAATTGGTGAAATAAATGACACTTTACGAGCAAATATGTTATAAAATTAGTTTTATTATATACTAATTAAAGCCATAATCACACTTTGACAGCAGCAGTGTACATTCGAAATATTTTGGGTAGGTTATTACAACTGCACTCGCTGTGTTACGTACAAATTACCATTACGAGCAATACTGACGTGATTAGATACATGCGACAATAAAGACTCATAAAACACATGTAGTGTACTTAATACTTCTGGATATTCTACTTAAAAACAATTCAAATGATAATTAAAATCAACCGTTGCCAAAAGTGTACATTTAAAAATAATTTTGTTTTCGTTATAGGTACATTATAACTTTACTAACACTCATAAAAATAAAGTCACTAAAATTATTGTAGTCCTCACCAATATCACGAATAAGAATCATCCGGGTTTATACAGCGTACCTTTAATGTTTACCCATGAAACTGGCTCCATGTCCGTATTGTCCGTGCGTTTATAGGTATTTCGCAACTCTTTCAGTTAACAAAAACAAAAATTGGGAACTAAATAAACTATCCGGTGTTGATATATTTACTTTAGTGAGTTACTTAGTTTTAATAAACGCTTGAGTTCTTGATGAAAACTCCACTCACGACGGATTAACGAAAAAATGGCTGGTCGGCGCGGGAGCGGTAACAATAACAAAACGTTTCGTTATCCACAACATTTTGTTTGAGTAAATAATAACTTCTAAATTGCTGTTAATAACAAATGCTTTATGCTGCGACTATCGTAAAACAATTATGTTGCTTGCGACAAAACAGTCGTGTAAAAAATTAAGAACAGTATGTTTATTTATAATCTATATATTTTTGTTGGGAACAACCAGATCGCTAATTGATAACCATTTACATAACAGTTTTGAAAAGGGTAACACAACTGAAATAGCCTAACTCGTTTTATTCGATGTAACTCAATCATATTGCTTGCATTTAGACTGACTTTGACTTCGAGTAAACAAAGTTATGCTATATTCATAATAGCTAAACAGTTTTTGTTAATTAGTTTTTTCAGTGTACGCGAGAGCCTCTTTGGAAGATTTCGTTTTCGAAGTTTCTTTAAACGATTTAAGATTTTGAGCACGGCAGAGACGCCAAGCGCGGTCCCGGACTTATGAATAGTCCGAAACTATAGTCAGCAACCCCCGACCTACATACGTGGGTGACCCGTTTGTTTTAAACTAGAATGTCTTCATTTCATGTTAGTTTTAATGACGTCGTACTTCATACTTATAAATAAGAAGTGTTTGTAAGTTTGTGAGTTTGTTTGTAGTACCTTGATAACCTTCGGAACTACTGAACCGATTTTAAGAATTCTTTCACCAATAGAAAGCTACCTGATACCTGAGTGACATAGGCTACATTTTATGTATGGGGGTGAGGCGCTAGTAACTAATAAAGGTGAAAAACGACAGCAAATCAGCATCTAAAGGTGAGAAGAAAACCAAATAACACAACATTATTCAATAAGTGTCGGCTATTCGGAATACATTATTCAAATTCAGTCCCTAGCAGTGAACACGGTAGGCGATCTAATTCTAGATGTAAAATAAGTTGGGCAAAATTCAATATTCCCAAAACAATATCGCAACACCTGTGTTGGCTGATTTCCATTCCGGCCCGTGGGTTCTGTATAAATTTTCAATTTATACACTACTGTGAGCGTGAAGGCAAATTATCTAAATAGACTGGAGTACATCGTAAAACTGAGTTTGCCGGGTTCAGAAGTTTTAAAAGAATTTCTTTCGTTGGGACGTGCGCTCCGTCCTTGCCTAGGCATTTTGGAACACGAATCGTGACACGTCCAGGCTCTTGAAAGTGTGTTATTTATGTTGTTTATCGACTAATCGACGCGGAACATATTATTATTTACGGTGCGCCGTGCGTAGGCAGGGACCTCAATTGTGCGTCGGGATTTTTTGAAATTTTGCAATTTTTTTGAGAAATATGATAAAACACGATTCGGGGTGTTGCCTACGTACTGTGACTAAAGAGAAATAATTAGAGTGTATATACCTGATATTTGTAAATACCCATATTATCCATTATCAAAATAAATAATACACTCCGCTCAACTCCTAATTCCGTGAAAAAATGTCAAGGAGTTTTAGGTTGGTTCTGTTGGCACAAAACCCTAAAAATTTCGATTAAAATGGTCTCTCTCTACAAAGTAAATTTTTTTGATTTTTCAGCATTAAATGCAATGCTAATTGACGCTAATTGACGTCAAGTTTCCTATACTGCTTCCAAACAGCAAGTGAAGAAGCGGCGCAACAAACTTCATTGCATAATTTTACAGTTTTTTTTTATATTTTAAGTACCTGATTTTAGTCATCTATTCTTAAGATTGTCAATGTTTTTGTTAGATATAAACAGGCAGTCTCGTCTTAATCAGCCAATCAGCAGGCTGATAAGTATAAGACTGTTGTAAGCGAGGTTTTACTTTGAGTTGAAGTAATTTCTATTCGATGGGTACTAACGAACGATAAGCCGAATTTGATCGAATTTGCGACGATCGCCTAATGAAAATAAGTCTCTTTTTGTATCACATTTTACGTAAACAAGTATTGAATTTAAAAATACATATTTTTTTACCAAATGGAAACCAATAATTTTATTATGTACCTAGCAGCTTATTTATATTCTACTAGCTTTCGCCCGCGGCTTCGCCCGCGTGAATTTCCCACGGGAACATTGCTTTTTCCCGGAATGAAAGGTACCCTATGTCCTTCTCCGTACTTCCAGCTATGTGTATGCGAAATTTCAGGAAGATTGGTTCAGTAGATGAAGCGTGTAGAGGTAACAAACAAACAAACAAACAAACTCACTTTCGCATTTATAATATTAGTTAGGATATGATATTATTAGTACTCAGGTTCTAAGCGGCTTATCAAGATGAAAGCTACGCCAGTTTTTAAGTTGGACTATCGACAATATTTTAAAAACCGCAAACATACAGGCTATAATTTGATTAAAACTAACGTGAGAAATAGTCATAATGATTTTGATACGGATACTCACGGATAAGGATACGGATACTAGTCGGCAAATCCGGCTAACAAGACGCGTGAGTATCCGTATCAAAATCATTATACAGGCTATAATAAAAAAAATGTTGGTTTCAGTTAGATCAAATTTTAACATAGTTAATTGAACTTAAGAATTTTAACACAATTTTTATCTAAATATTTTTTTTAATAAATAAATATCTAAATAATAAAATAAAATGGAGTTCTAGCTCCATCGTCATCCCAGTGAATGGATGAGCAGAAATTCCCAGGTGTGGGCACTCTCTCAGTCAAGTTAATTGTGTTGGAGGAAAAAAGGTTGATTTGATGACGAACGGGGCAACAGAGCCCGCCCGACAATGATTTATACCCGTGTACTTTATTTACTGCCCACAGAGTAAACAGGTACAGAAATATTTTTTTATTTCTTTGCATAAGCGGAATTTTTAAGTTGTGGAAAACTTTACTCAGAGAAAAGACTCCTTCATTTTTTAAATATCAACTGTAACTGTATTTAAAGATTTAAATAAGACTGAAACAAATGAAATTACTACTCATGAAACACATATTTGGAGCATTGCGTTATACAGTAGTGAGGCATGGACTTTGCTGAAGAAGGATCGAATGCGTTTGGAAGCTTTCGAAATGTGGTGTTGGAGGCGCATGGAAAGAATTAGACAGACAGATAAGAAAACAAATGAGAAGGTACTGGATATGATCAATAGAGACAAGGAGAGGAAAGATGTTAGGCCACTTTAGACGACATGACAACTTTATGAAATACCAGATTGAAGGAAAATTTGTAGGTAGGAGAGGGTAAGGAAAGCCAAGAAGGGCAGGGAATTTACAGACGAAATTAAAGAAAAGGTAGTGGTTGTGTCGTATAGAGAGGTAAAATCGATGGCAGAAGAGAGGCATACATGGAAATTACTCCACCGACAAGAACGAGGTGCTTGTATTAATTGATTGAAAGAAATGAGTTTCTAACAGGAGAAAATCGTGTCGGTGAACCTGATACACATAATCATAATACAGAGAAGAATGGCGTCAAGGTCTATGATCAACAGTGGGCAAAAATAGACTGATATGATGACATAACTAAGACTGTTTCATGAGTTTCTTTCGGCATTTCTTCTCAGCAGTGGTCGTTCCGAAATGCTAGTAGTTTGTAGCTTTGAGACATAATATATTATTGTAAATAATTAGTTTTGGACGTGAAAAAGAGCCTTCTTTGAAGGCAAAGTTCAATAAATAAAAAATTGACTTTGACATAAAGTGGATTGTCGCCGTAAATATCAAAGTAATTTGCTTTGTCATCGGCTTTGATAAATAGAATCCTTAATACCTGTACACTACAAACCTCAAAATTGGACTCTGTTTAATGTAGCACAACACTTGTACATTTATATATACACTAGCTGCTGCCCGCGGCTTCGCCCGCGTGAGTTTCCTTAGATGAAAAATCTTTTTGTGTTCCAAACTGTAGTAACCTAAACTCCAGTATTCAAAATTTCAGCTATTTGGTTATCCCGTGTCCCGCGGGAATATATTAGGTACTCGTAGTACAGTCGCGGTGTTAAAATGAATCAAAAGTGATATTTCATTCAATAAACGATCTTCGTCTGCTCGTTATCTACAATTTCCCGTGTATCACCACTACCACCCAGAGTCCCTCTTTATCCTATCTCGTGTCCTGTCTATTTATACGTCAGTAGAAAATGCTCATCAGGTTGAACGACTTTTGCTAAAGCCCCATTTCCATTTTTTATAGAGTGGCTGGTCTCTTGGAGTTCTTCATCAGATAATGCATAAACTTAAATTTTTATACGTCAGCAGAAAATGCTCATCAGGTTAAACGACTTTTGCTAAGGCGCCATTTCCATATACATATGTAATAGTGTAGCTGGTCCCTTGGAATTCTTCATCAGATGATCCTGATCTTCGATTTTTATACGTCAACAGAAAATGCTCGTCAGATTGATAAACTTTTCCAAAGGTACCATTTCCATATTTCTTATAGTTTAGCTGTTCTGTTAAGGTTCTTCATCAGGTGTTCCAGTTTTCAAAATCACTTATAGCCTATATGTTGCCCAGGCTTAATAGCTATACAACAAAAAAAGTTCTATCAAATCCGTCCAGCAGATATTGCGTGAAACGCGTACATACATATACAGATGGACAGACAGACAGACAGACAGACAAAAAATTCCAAAAAAATGTTTTTGCTTTCTGTTATTCTTTTTAAGTGTCCCTCTATCCATTTCAGTCAAAAATACTAAATGTACTGTACAGACAAAATATCTTTACTGTTTTATTATTATCCCACGACCCCTAAGCGCGAAGTAGAAATCACCAAAATTGCGCAGCGCCATCTATTGAAAATATTGAGAAATAATTTCAGCTTACATTTCTCATTTTATCAACGCCATCTATTGGATATTATTTTGCTTGGCACAATCAGTAGATGACCGGAAATAAATTTGCAAATTAATTTATTCGTTTCTTTTCAAAATTAATAAAAAAGTAAGAAATTAATTCTAGAAAACAAATAAAAAACGAAAACAGAAAATTATTGTTTGTGGCAGGATTCGATCCAGCTACTTCCAGCTACTTTTTGAAATATTGATATAAATATAGAATTCTAAAAAACTAATTCAAAACGCAAAAAAAATTGGAAAAAAAAAGTCACATCTGGCAGGATTCGAACCCTGTACTTAAAAAAATAATCCGCGGCCTCTACCAATAGGCCAACATGCATTGCTTGTGACTGGCGAAATTTCAAATGGGATTTGTCTAAAGGTACGCAAATTCACCCCTTTTTTGGACTGTAGGGTTGAAATTGTGAACAACCCTTTCTTATGTGGGCAGTATATTGTATAATGAAGACACTAACCAAAGTTCACGTCTATAGCTTTTATAGTTTCGGTTTTGTGATGATAAATTAGTTTACCTCCCCTTTTTTACCCCTTTAGAGGTTGAATTTCAAAAAACGCTGAAACACGCCATTGGTTATTTTTGTTGAGAAGCATTCTTGCCAAGTTTCAAGTAAATCAGTGAAGATTTTAATTTTTTTTTCATACAAACTTTGCCCTCAATTTTAACCCCCTTAGGGGTCTAATTTTGAAAAATCCTTTCTTATCTGAGCACTACGTATTAACATAAAACTTCGGTCCAAATTTCAAGTTTATAGCTTTTATGGTTTAGGCTGGGCGTTGATTTATCAAACACCCTTGTTCTTTTATATATATAGATTTATGTTTTATATAGTAACTTTCAGAACGCCAATTCTGTCAGTGCGGTCAAACTTCCAAATATTTCATCGGAATATTCCGAGTTTTGCCCGTATTGTTTAAGTTACGGCATTATTCCAGTTAGGTGCAATCCCTTTAGTACCACGGTTAGATAAGTTACTTACAAAAGTAACTCTTTGTACTTATGCTTATTTGGTGTACAAGTACTTTTTAGAGTCATAGAATTTTAATAGTTGCTTGAGGTAAATTGTTATTATCAAATCGACCGGGCACGAAAAAAAGTAATTTAGATAGTAAACCAGTATGTATATTAAACTAAGGCATATTATTTACAAATGCTAGTATGGAAACAAGAATACAGTACCTTCATTTTAACTTTTACTAATTGGGCTACCAAACGTTACGCATATGATCATCACGGAGATAGCGATGTTTATATAAAACTAGCTGCGCCCCGGGGCTTCGCTCCCGTGGGAGTTTTGCGATAAAAAGTACCCTATATACTATTACCGGTATTTTTTTATCTTTACACAAAATTTCATCAAAATCCGTCTAGTAGATTTTGCGTGATTAAGTAATAAACAAACTCACAAATTCACCAACTCACATCCAAACTTTCGCATTTATAATATTAGTAGGATTAATCATTTTCTTGAATTATGTACATGCAGTTTTTTATTTTTTAAATACATTTATGAAATGTAAAAGTATTTTTATCGCTGTAAATAAATAAATCTCTTCTCAAATGGCAAATCAAAAACTAGAGCTCTATGTATAGGAATAGTGTTCCGGTTCGTGGTCGCCACTCGAGAACTTTTCTGCTCCAACGGCTATCTGTTCTACGAGGTATGTGCCCCGCCTACTGCCACTTAAGTTTCGCGATTCTGCGGGCTATGTCGGTTACTTTAGTTCTCCTACGGATCTCCTCATTTCTGATTCGATCACGCAGGGAAACTCCGAGCATAGCGCGCTCCATCGCTCTTTGGGTGACTTTGAGCTTTCTTATGAGGCCCATAGTAAACGACCACGTCTCTGTTCCGTATGACATTACTGGCGACACAAACTGGTCAAAGACCTTAGTCTTGAGACACTGCGGTATTTTGGACGAGAAAATATCGCGAAGCTTCCCGAACGCTGCCCAGCCGAGTTGGACTCGACGGTTGACCTCTTTCTCAAAGTTGGACTTACCTAACTGAACTGTTTGTCCCAGGTATACATAATTGTCAACAACTTCGAGTGTAGTGTCTTCAGAGGAGTGGGTGCGACACGGATATTAAACATAATTTTCGTCTTGTCATGTTCATTTTTAGACCCACTTGTTGAGAGGCTCTACAGAGGCCATCGAGCATTGTGCCTAGGTCTTCCAAGGTCTCAGCCTATCGTCAGCGAATCGAAGGTGAGTGATGTACTCGCCGTTGATATTGATACCGAGTCCGCTCCAGTCCAGAAGCTTGAACAGTTTCGGAGATATCACTTCTCCCTGTCTCACCCCTCGCTGCAACTGGATAGGTTTCGAGCCTAGATCCTGGAGACGGACCGACATAGTGACTTAGATAGGTACAATTTTTTTTTATTTCATCTTCCCTTGGTTGTACGACACTCACAGGAGTCTAGTCAGTGGCTAAAGAGGGAACGCACCCCTGTTATTATTTATTCACCCAAAAACGGCTTTTGATGTGAGCTCCACAATAACAGTAGCCACAAATACTTGTTTGGAAAAGTGTGAAATAGAGTTGTATGAACGAGATTCTGGTTTTAAAACTAAATAGTTTATAGTTAACGGCTATAGAGTTTTAGGAATCCTAAAAAGTTTTTGGAATCCCTTTGTTGCACAGTTTAGCGTTGTATTTTAGCGGAGTTCCAAATAGTTTTTGTTATAGTCGCTGTAGGTTCACAAAAACGATATAAATAATTATTTATAGCGTGATTGAGCCTAGAGTCGCGAGACTCAAAGCTTTTATAGTGGGTGTATTGGTGTAACAGTTATTAGAACACTAAATAACAGTTAAATGAAATCTGTGAAGTTGTTCTCAAGTTATGACGTAACCAATTGAAGATAGATGAGAAGCCTTAAAATATTGATATGTGCTTTCACAGCGGAAAAAGAATATCGATTAACTAGAAATTCATCGACTTTGATCAAACCGTCTTAACATTGTTCAAATTACATTTAATCAGAATAAATATCCCCAGGGCACTTTCAGAGGATCCGACATGGAAGGGGCGTGGCCACAGGTGATGTACCAAATGTACCAATGTACCACATACCTCGTAACGCGGCTTTCAGAGCCAATTACGATCGAATAGTGATGTTCTTGAAGCCATCTTAATGCCATGTAGACGAATTTGGACCGCTTTTAGAGTAATCCATTTAGGTGGATGGCTATGTAGTAAATGTAATGATTTTGTTTGTACTTGGATGATAAAGTAGTAAAAAAAAAATTTGTTATCTATATAAAATAAACAAAGTCTGGTAGAATTTAGATCGAGAATCTTGGAAGAAGAAGAGAGGCACAGTACTGGGATTACATTGATGGCTATTGAAAAATTATAATAAAACATGGTAGAATGTATGGTGATTTATGGTGATGGTGATTCAGATATAGTGACAGGTTGCTAGCCCATCGTCTATGACAAGAATCCGTAGTTTAAAACCTATTCCTTTGATTGACTTTTACAATCTACGTGGAAAGAGAAGAAGCTGGCACATTTTATGCTTTTTCTTCGCTCCCAGACCAATAGATAAGGAAGCAGTAAATAAGTCTCGAAAAAAATACTTTAATGTATTTTGAAAACAGTTTCTGTTAGAAACCTGGTTACGAGTACGTAATAAAAACTATTCTGTTTTCGAAACTAACGCAAAATGGGTTCATGGAATGCAAATCTAAAGCATTCTGTGAAACCATTTTGTATTTGTTGAAAATGAAAATGGCTGAAAATGTGCAAACCCGAAAGTGGGATAAAATTACCAAATATCAATTTCGGCTGCTCGAAGTTGAAAACAAATAACTGGTTACCTATCATAAGGTCGATTTTTATTTGATAGAGTTTTATTATACTAGAACGAGAGATAATAGAAGCACCCATAACCGGAGAGCATGTATGAAGAGAGTGATGAGTGTAGAGGAAGCCAGAGAGATCTGTAAGGATCGTAGCAAGTGGAAATCGCTAGTCTCAGACTACCCCGACGGGAAAAAGGCGTTTATCACGCCTGTATGCAAACATTTATTTTCGTAAAAATCGCCCTAATGATAGGTAATAGTTTCTTGTTTTCAACTTTGAGCAGCTGATTTTTGTAGTTATTTTACGAGACGCCCACAAGAAGACGATTATATTCAGGATAATACCTACCATGAGACGACGTTGCCTATTCTGCTTGAATGTTAGTCTTTGATGCTCCAGTGAAATATATCTGCAGTAATAAAATTTTGTACAATCTATTTCAGTAAGTATTAATTAACTGAACAAACATTCATGGATAAAAAAATTGCTTTATAGTTTAATATAAATTTAAAAGCGCTTTAAATGGCTGTACAGATTTGCAGTTGTTAAAATTCTTCTTTTCTTTTTGAAGCGGTTTTTCTTTAATTTGCACTCACCCCAAATAAAAAATGTCATATTTTCTCTCTGTGACAACCCTTGGTAATGAGCGATTTTTCTGACAGCTAATTAAGAAAAAAAAGTCAGTACAAAAAAGTCTCAACAGATAGCGTTTTATGAAAGCCGAGTCGTAATAATGGCTGAACCTATCTGGTGCGCTTTTTCTTGTCAACCAGAGGCAGAAAAAAAATCACATAACAGTTTGACAGTTGCACAAATCACAATATAGATACTTTTTAGTTGTTTTTTTACTAAGTTTTATTTTTTTTTAAATGCCAATCCCGTGAACTTTTTGCTTTTTGTATGGAACTTTTTCTCTCGCCTTTTACTAAGCGCCATCTATGAAGTCATCTGGAACTATTTCTTTTTTTAATTTGTGTCACGGAAAATCCCTCATTGGTTGAAAAAGCCTACGACTTAGTCCGTCTTTTACAAATTTTCCAATAAAGTAAAAAAAATAAAAAATATCCCAATGGTTTCTCTAAGAACTTTGACTAAACAAGAAATCAAGACAAGAAAATCGAATCAAAATCGGTTCATCTGTTACGTCACAGTTTTGATTTCTGAATAAAGTCAAAGTTAAAGTCAAATTTTTTTATTGAAACTTGGCCTTCAAAGAAGGCTGTTTTTCACGTTGATAACTAATTATTTAATCATAATATATTATGTCTCATAGCTACAAACTACTAGCATTTCGGAACGACCACTGCTGAGAAGAAATGCCGAAAGAAACTCATGAAACAGTCTTGGTCGCCTAACATGCCAGAGGCTATTTATTAACTTAATACATACACTAGATTGTGTACAGTCAAAAATAAAATATAAGAAAAATAAAATAAAGTTAAAAGTCAACAGTGAATATACAAAATATTTATCCATAAATAAGTTTTTCACTGCTTCTAAGACTAGAAACAAAGATAAATTAACATAATTTAAACTTATAATACCATTCCTATCCCTTAGTTGGTTAATTAAACAACAATACGATACAATGACACCTTGTTAATACAACTGTAAGCTGCTGACAAGTATAATTCCATTCTGTTACCGAAATAATTGATAGCGAGAGAGGATCAAACTGCGCACTGCTAGAACAAAACTGGGATAACACAAAAATCGTGAACTTTCAGTTTATCCCTATATCCGAAATAGATTCTTCTTTTTTACGTTTATGTCATAGATAACTCTGTGGTGTTTTTATTAAATGCATCTTAATATATGATTTAACAACTAACGTTATCTAGTGATATCCGTATTACGCAAAAAGTTTTTCTTCATCGAAAGTAGGTGGTGGTCGATGAAAATGACTACCTATATGTACGTTTCATCTACTATGCTTATACGCTACTATGACAAATAAAACATGTATTCATTAAAGTCGAGTAAAACTGATAAAATGTTAAGATTATTTTTTTTTCTTGCAAATTGGACCAGGAACCGTATTGAGGTAATGTTGTATTCAACATAAATACCTATATCCCTCGTTTATCCTTACACCCTGAATATTCACGACATATAAAATAAAGTTATTGGACAATATCTCTATGATATATTATTCTCCAACGAAATACTTTTTTTATCTACCGAAAATTTTACTTTTTTGACTTGTCTTAGTTTAGATCCAGCAGTGCGTATTGTCCAGTTTCGACTTGATGATAGATTATACGTTGACAATGCGATAGATTTAATGACAGTTAAAGTTTTCACTCATTATGATATAGCTGTAACATATTATAGCTTAGTTTTGAGCTTGTTATAATATTTAATACTAAAGAGATTCAGCCGCTATATGAATTATTTTTGGCCGCGACAAACCCATAGACAAAGAAAAAAGTAAATGCCGAAATGACTTTATGGACAAACAACAAGAGCAATTTTCTCTGTATGAAATAATAATTCCTTGGACTGAAACCACGCAGCTTTCTCACTTGCTAATTTAAATATTCATAGCTTCTCCCAGCATTGGACACTGACCACAATCTTGAGCATTTTGTTTAGGAGGGTAAATTAATCACGGGCTGAGTTATGACAGGGATGGATGCTCCCGAGGGCCGCTATCTTATTGTGGCTGGAAGCCGGACATTCTAATGTTAATTGATTTATAGCCCTTTAGAATTCAATGACTGCATAGTCTTTAGAATGGTAATAATATTAATCTTTATTCAATAACGTAAGCTCTAATAAACTTATGATGTAAAAGGACTTAATATGAAAAATACTTACAGAAATTAGTGCCTCAGCTTTTACTGAACAATTATTATTATTATTAATGTATGACATTTCAATTTATATCTTACATTTTATTTTTAAACTTTTAAATTGTGTAATTAATTTTTGCATGCCAGTGATGGTGCAACGTGGTAAATGGACTTTACTTTTTTTGATTATGTACATCATGTAACAATTTACCATGATGCTGCAAATAAATCATTTTATTCTATTCTATTCTATCCTGTGTTTTAGGCGGTTATATGCTAACCTAATATTAGTGCTAAAATAAACAATTACTTACACTATAAACTAAAATATATGGTCCACGAAGATCACGATTTGGAATTTCTTCTTTTATTCTTAGCGAAAACTTGCTTTTAGATTCTAGTTCAACGGGATCTCATAAGATTCTTTTTGAAACAAAATATACTGATCCTCGCAGCATACTATACTTACAATTTGTTTTACTAACTAAGCCTTATCAGAATACCATATCTATCAAATTCCATATCATTCAAATATTCCTTTCAAACGCTTGGTTGACTGGAAGAAATCCCTTTTTGGGATAAGTCTGCCGTTGTACGCCTCTCTTTTTGTTTCACTATGTTTTGTATTTTTCTTGTGTGTTGCAATAAAGAGTTTACAAACAAACCATATTCCTTGAACCCCACCATCTCGTCTATAAGTAAGTTACAACAAAAACATGAATACAATATATTAATGGCTAATGTAAAATGGCGGCCTTATCGCTACAGCAATTTCTTACAGACAACCGACAGGTAGGACTTAAATAACATAGATCAGCAGTTATGCTTAACGTCCTAGGTGAGCGACAAAACGATGCTGTACTGCAAGACAATATAGCACGTGACAACGTCGTCGACTTGATAAGATATAAATTCCGCTCGGACGAAATCGCGGGCAAAAGCAAGTACAGTATATAATACTTTAATACAAATACAACACAATAAATTCCAAATGATACATTCTATTTGCACTGTTTCCAACCAGCAATAACTTAAAATGAGAATTGAATAATACTTAAATGAAAATTGAATAATACTAAAAGCTGTGCCCGAACATGAGTTAGGGTAATTCATTGTAAACAAGTTTAAGAGAGGGTAAAAGGATTTCCACCCCGGCGGAACTTAGTTCGAATTTAGTCGGAATATTATTAAAACCTCTGGACAGACTTATTGTGGTGTTTACATAGCTTTCACGCACACACACTAAACAACGAGTGTACGTACACAGCAATACGGAATTGAACATTTGAATGGTGGAAGAAGCAAATTTCCTACCAGTACCACAATGGTACAGTTCGGTTGTACTAGTAGGAATAAAAGATTTGATTGAGTATCTTTTACGCTGGTCTGGGAGTCAAGAAAACATAGAATGCGCCATCTGCTTCTCTTCCCGCGCAGATTGTAAAAGTCAATCGAGGGAAAGGGCTTTACACTGGGGATTCCACCATCCACCATCGTTCCAACATCGGACGACACGGCGCGGACAGGGATTCCATCCTTATGTGGTTGATATTCCAGCTCACCGCACCTCTAAGGTTGGAATTCTCTCCCCGCGTCGCTGTTTCCCGACGCAAATAATTTAGGGGTTCTCAAGGCAAAAGTAATATAATAATAATAATAATATCATTTATTGTCAGACCAAGATCCATATACATTATTAAATACAATATTATAAATAAGTTCGTCGCTATTATTATCAACATAAATAAATCAATTCATATAATATTAAATTAAAGAATTACATTAACTAAATTAAATTACATATAACATTAATATTGTCGTACTCGTTCGAGGCACGAGAGAATGTACCTGCATCCAATGTCTCAAGAACGGGCCGTCCGTCCTTTCTGCAATGACTGCCAGGAGGCTGTTGCGACTGGCCCGCAATCTGCGAGCAATGGATGCTACTCTCTTGCGCATTGTTGCATCGAAGCAGTCAACTCTGGCTTCACTGAACATACCAGATGCGCTGCAGAATCGGGACAGTCGCAACAATATCCTGAAAGCGTTGTTATATTGAACACGGAGAGCTTTGTAGGTCTTTTGCGTGTACCGAATCCACAGGCTGCTGGTATAAAACGAGGTACAGTAGGCTCTAAACAACGTTAACTTAACCTCTTTAGAGCATCGAGCAAACCTGCGGGCAATCATATTCGCTCTAACCGACAAAGCCCTCCGTTCGCGCTCGATATCTTTATCATCCTTCATATTTTCAGTCACTATGTGGCCTAAATATTTAAATTGCTGCACCCGCTTTAAGGGCAACCCATCTAACCGCACTGGAGGCACGTGAGTCGGACATTTAGTCCCAGCTTTAAAAACCAAGAGCTCGCTTTTATTTGCGTTATATTTTAACCCGTGCTCATTTACATATTGTTCACACATGGACATAAGCTCCCTAAGGCCTCCTATCGAGGCACTCAGCAGCACCATGTCATCTGCATAGCTAATATTATTAAAGCAGACTCTGTCAATATGGCATCCGACATGGCACTTGCTGAGCTCAACGATAAGATCATTAACGTACAGGTTGAAAAGTGTCGGAGAACTCAACCCCCCCTGTCTTACGCCACAATTCAACCTGTACGAATCCGACAGCGTTCCAGCCCATCTCACGTTGTTGATTTGGTTTCCATACCAATATCGTAGAATATTGATGAGTTCAGCAGGAACTTGCAACTTTTCTAATTTGTTCCATAGGATTTTATAGGAAACCAAATCAAACGCCTTCGACATGTCGAGAAAACAGGCGTAGACTGGCGTATTGCGATCAGTGTAATACTTGACAGCATGTTTCAAACACACAATCGCACTTTCTGTAGAGAGGCCAGCTCGAAAACCGAACTGATTATCGTGTGGTACGAAATAGTTGTTTAAATGTGTGTTTAACATGCTGTCATACACCTTTGCTACCACAGTCGCCAATGAGATAGGTCTATAGTTACTTTTGTCGGATAAGTCCCCCGTTTTGTTCTTCACTATAGGGATGACAACCGTTCTCATTAGCTCCTCCGGCAGGTATGAGTGCCCCATGCAAAGGGTATATAACATAGCCAGCACTCGCGGCAGGTGAGGACCCGCATGCTGGAGATGCTCAATGCTGAGACCATCGTGTCCTGGGGATTTTCCGCGAGACATCGATTTAATAGTATCAGCGACATTTTTGGCCGTGAATCTAATACCCAGGTTAACATTTTTGGGCTCCAGCATTAATAATCTCCTGCGGCTCGCCAGTAATACGTGACTCGACAGAAAAATGACTTTTAAAAAGCTGTGCGATCTCACTCGGATCACTCACTCCACCAACACTAGCAGGAAGGCCAGGCCGATAGTTGTGCCTGTTTGTGCTCCGCCAAAAACGACCAAAATCGTTTTTCGCGTGATGACGAGCAAGGATATCCATTTTGATCTGCTCCTCATTAGTTTGACACCATTTCAGTTTAGCTTTAAATAACCTCCTACTACTAGCCATCTCATCATACACCACTCCAGAACTAGGTTTTCCATACCACAACCAGGTATTGTATTTCGACCTGGCCTCCCTGTGAGCTTCTCCGACGTGCTTATTCCAACCCACTACATGGCGCACTTTATTCCGACCCCTCCTGCTTTCCTGACTGGCAGATGACGCCTCCCTCAAAGCGGCTACAATGTCAGAATATAATTTATCTATAATATGCCGATGGTCATTGTTCGTTTGTAAAAAATAATTAATTGTTTGTAAAAATTATTAGATTTTTCTTAGTTTGTTTGTATAAGAATATTTGTAACCTTTTTGTATTTGTTTGCGGTTTGTACCGTGCGTTCCGGGTTTGTGCCATTCTCATACCTACCGCGGTTTTTCGTGTTGTTGCTTGATCTTGTTCTTTATTTACCTTTTTTATCTTTTCTTATTTGTTTGTTTGTTTGTGACTTGACGCGATGGCGAAGGCCTCCAATGCTAGGGCGACACTCGCCAACGAATTGAGATGGTTTGTGACGGCCGGTGGACTCCTGTCCCGGAAGGACAGGGAGGCCGCTATACTGGAAAGAGCGGATCAGCTCCGCTCACGATTGAACAACGCGGAAGCGGCCATGGCGGCGCTTACCGAAGCCGACCTTACCCCGGAGGTCTACGCAGGTCACGTGGCGGACCTGGACCAGATCCTGAGTCTGCACGATGACATCGTGGAGGCGGCGGCCGCAATAAGGGCGAGACAGGCTGGCGGACCAGCCCCTCGCACACCTGTTAGACAGGAAGGACCAGCGGTTACTGGTCGGCTCCCCACCCTTCAGCTGTCCCACTTTGGGGGTAGGATGGAGGAGTGGGTGGCATATAAAAATATGTTTGAGTCCCTGGTCGTAGCACGACAGGATTTGTCGAAGGCCCAGAAGATGGCCTACCTCCTCTCCACTCTTGAGGGTGAAGCGCGGTCGCTCATCCAGCACCTCCGGGTGGAGGACGACCAGTACGATACGGCTTGGGAGTTATTGAACTCCCGCTACCAAAATTTACGTTTGTTAGCGGATGCGCACGCCGCACAGTTGATGGCCCTGCCCAAGGTGGCCAACAGGGCACAGTTGCGCCTGCAGTTGCTCACGCCCGTTACAGTGGCCTGTAACGCGCTCCGCACACTGGGGCTGCCGGTGGACCAATGGTCCTTTTTGCTGGTGCACATTGTATTGGGCAAATTACCCAATGACATCCGCTCGCGCTTTGAGCGCGAGAATGCGGAACGGGATAGCACCACCCTACCAACATTCACTGACTTGGTGAAGTTTTTGGAGTTTGAGGCACGGGCTGCTGAGAATACCATGACGGACTCAGCGCCATCCAGAGCGCCTGAACGTAGGCCCTTGGAACCCTCATGGCGAGGGAAGCCCCAACAGGGACGGCAACCGCCACCGCGTGGAGCTGGTGTGCGGGTTGCACACACGGCAGCAGTCGCGGGGGACGCGGACTGCCTGCAATGTGGCCGGATGGGCCACAGCCTGCTGCAATGCAGGGACTGGCAGAGACTGCCAGTACAAGATCGGCGCCGCATGGCAAGGCGGCATGAACTTTGCTTTTACTGTTTGGGCAGTCACTATGCACGTGACTGTCCCAGAGCCATACCATGCAGTGCATGCCGTGGGCTGCACCACGTGATGCTCTGCATGAACCGGAACGGGGATGGCCCCCGGTTGTTGAGGCAGGGGTCCCCTATGGGCGGGGGCGCTCCTGCGCGAAGCCCTCCACCATCGGACGGAGGACGCGGCTTCGCTCGTCGCACCCCCCCTCGGGAGGGGGGTCGCGTACCGGCGCGGGTCTTGGCGGACCGGGACCACGCGCCCCAAGGTCGTGGCCAGTATGTGGCTGGCCAGGCCCCGGATAGGGCCCCCATGGGCGGGGGCCCTAGATCGGACGTGAGAGTGGGGACACCCCCCTCCACGCGGGTTACCACTACCCACCACATGCAGCCGCAGCGGTTTTCTCCGCCGCTGCACGAGTACCCACGGCTGGAGTACCACCCGCCGTACCATAGGTATGGCCGGGCCGCGGGTTATGCCCCCCCTCAGATGGGGATGTGCACTCGCCCGACATATTATCCGGGTCAGTGGCGCCCCCCTGGTTTGGAGAGAGTGGGGAGCCCGTACCTAGCTTGCTCCCTTGCTGGGACAGAGCCGCGGACGGTTCTGCTCCCTACCGCGGTGGTCCGCGTATGGGGTCGTAGGGGGGAAGCCATTAATTTGAGAGCTCTGTTGGACTCAGGGGCTCAAAGCAGTTTGGTTACCACTCGAGTGGCACACCAGTTAGGTTTAGTCGTGGAGGACTCGCCTGTGCCACTTCTTGGAGTTGGTGGCATACAAGTGAAGTGTCTGACGGGCCGGACACTTGTCACCTTTTCTTCGCTGAAGTCCTCCACAATGAGGATCACGACTTCGGCTATGGTAATGGATACCATTGCGGGTTGGCACCCCTCGACAGACATACCGCCGGGTGTGTTGTCTTTGGTTTCGGGTCTGGATTTGGCCGACCCCTTTGTCTTTCATCCCGGCCCAGTGGACTTGCTCCTGGGCTCGGACGTATTGGGTTGGATTTTGTTGGGTACACAGAAGGCTCTGGGTTCGTCTTCACTGATGGCAGTGTCTACTATCTTTGGTTTCGCCCTGATGGGCCCTGTGTTTGATAATAGCACCGTGGAGGAGCCACCGGTCGTCGCATCTGCGTCCTTGGCCAAGACCATGCAAAGGTTTTGGGAGGTGGAGGAGCCACCTATGAGTTCCAGGATGGATCCGGAACACGCTGAGTGCGAAGCCCTTTTTCGATCGACCACGGAGAGGTTGCCCTCGGTCGGTTTGTAACTAGGTTACCCTTTGTTGCCTCTCGTCCTAGCCTAGGGCAAAGTAGGGCGCTTGCGGAGAAACGACTGCTGTCCATGGAGCGACGTATGCAGCGTGACCACGTACTTCGCGATAAATATATTGAATTTATGCGCGAGTACGAGGATTTGGGTCACATGTCTCCGGCTCGAGTTGATTGGAGCTCAACTGAGCATTATTTTTTGCCCCACCACGCGGTGGTGAAGCCCTCAACGGGCAAGTTGCGGACTGTCTTTGATGGGTCCGCACCCACTTCGAACGGGGTTTCGTTGAATCTGTGTTTGCATTCGGGTCCCAAATTGCATAGGGACATAATTGACATCATCTTGAACTTTAGAAGACATCAAGTGGTTTTTGGTGCGGACATCCGGATGATGTTCCGCCAGACAGTCATACATCCTGAGGACAGGCGATTCCAGTTGATACTCTGGCGTGAGCGCCCTGAGGATCCTGTGACGGTGTATGAACTCAACACAAACACGTATGGTTTGAAATCTAGTCCCTATATCGCCATCAGATCATTGCTTGAATTGGCAGAGCGGGAACGGATCCGCTTTCCCCGTGGGGCTTCCGTGCTGTCACGTGACTTGTATGTTGATGACGTGTGCACCGGAGCCCAAAGTATTGAGGAGGCCCTCCTACTGCGGGATGAATTGATTGAAATATTGAAGACAGGTGGCTACGAGCTACGTAAGTGGTTGTCTAATGAGCCTAAAGTTCTAGAAGGGATCCCGGAGGATCACCAACAGAACCCTCACCTGTTTGAGGATGTGGATGATCCCAACAGGATAGCGGTGCTGGGCATGCAGTACCAGCCGCTAACCGATATTTTTACATTCCAAGTGGACTTGGAAATACCAAAGGTCTGGACTAAGAGAACGGTGTTGTCCGTAATAGCCCGTATGTTTGATCCAAGCGGTTGGATCAGTCCAGTGATATTCTCTGCAAAGTGTCTTCTTCAGAGACTTTGGACTTTGGGCGTCTCGTGGGACGAGCCGCTGTTTGGCTCTCCATTGGATGATTGGCTCGAGTTGTTTTCATCGATTAAGGAAGTCAATCGGATTGCCTTGCCTCGTCGAATATTGCCACCCGGGAAATATCGAGCCAGCCTGCATGGCTTTTGTGACGCGTCGGAGCGAGGCTACGCCGCGTCAGTCTATATGCGGACAGTTGACGCCGATGGCCGGGTCAATGTCTCGCTTTTTGTTAGGGAAGAGCAAGGTCGCCCCCATCAGGACTAGGCTGACTATTCCCAAGCTTGAGTTGAGTGGAGCTCACCTTCTCTCTAAATTGTTGCATCACGTTGCCAGTGAGCTGGCGGCCACGGTCGAGATACGAGACATCTTCGCCTGGTCGGATAGCCAGGTCGCGCTTGCATGGTTGCGCGCGGCCCCACATACCTTGGAGGTTTTTGTGGGAAATCGGGTTTCCCAAATCCAGAATATTGGAATTGATATAACATGGAGACATGTGCCGGGAGAGCTTAACCCAGCGGACTGTGCTTCCCGAGGTTGTACGGCACCAGAATTGGTGTCACACCCGCTCTGGTGGGGTCCAGAGTGGCTGATGGGATCAGAAACATCTTGGCCTGTCTGTCAGACAGATGTTACTTCTTTGAGTTTGACTGGGCTCCGTGTACATGCTGTAGTCGCTGAGACGACGTCGGAGCCGGATTGGCTACTTGCTCGGTATAGTAGCTTGGATAAGCTTCTGGGTGTTACCAGTTGGATTAAGCGTTTCATACATAATTGTAGAAACCCACAGGCAAAGCGGTTGGAGCCGATTGCAGGTGCAGAAGAGCGCCGGAGCGCATTGTTGCATTGGGTCCGTGTCGTGCAGACCGGACGGTTTGAGTCGGAGCTTCGTATTTTGCGCGACGGACGCGCTAAGTTGAAGGGCGCGGTCGCTCGTTTGAACCCGTACATCGACTCGGATGGGCTTCTTCGGGTTGGAGGCAGGCTCCGGAAGGCGGATCTTCCATATGAGACTCGCCATCCTCTGTTGTTGCCCAAGGGCGGACCCTTGGTGCAGCTTTTGGTGTCTGATCGACACATTCGTAACGCCCATGCTGGGTGCAATGCTTTGTTGGCTATTTTGCAACGCGAGTTTTGGATTTTGTCTGCCCGAAGAGCAATCCGTAGTGTCCTGTTTCGATGTATTGCATGTTATAGGTTGAAGGCATCCACGATGCAACCACAGATGGGTGATTTGCCCGCTGATCGAATCCGACCTTCGAGACCGTTTGACGGCGTTGGAACCGATTTTGCCGGTCCCTTTTCGATCAAGGCTTCTCCCTTTCGTAATGCCCGTATTGTGAAGGGCTATTTGTGTGTATTTGTTTGTTTGGCCACCAAGGCTGTCCATTTGGAGGTGGTATCGGCTCTGACTACGGAGGCCTTCGTCGCCGCGTTGGATCGCTTTGTTTCGCGTCGAGGTCTACCTTCCTTATTAGGTCTGACAATGGCACAAACTATAAAGGAACTGTAAATTATCTTAAGGATGTTTCTGTGTTTATTGATAAAAATTGTACTAGTTTAAGTCAAATTGCTGCCCAAAGGGGAATAACCTGGAAGTTTAGTCCCCCAAGTTGCCCCCATTGGGGAGGGATTTTTGAAGCGGCTGTGAAATCCGCAAAGACCCACCTCCGCCGCATTATCGGAGAAACGGCTCTAACTTTTGAAGAGTTGGCCACAGTGTTTTGTAAAGTTGAGGCGGTCCTCAACTCTCGTCCTCTCTGTCCGCTATCTCCAGATCCAAATGACTTGGAAGTTCTCACCCCTGGTCATTTTTTGGTGGGAGGGCCGTTGAATGCCCTGCCCGAATACCCGTGGAAGGATGAACGCGTATATCGGTTGTCGCGTTTTCAAATGTTGCAGCAAATGAGCCAGGACTTTTGGCGTCGCTGGTCGCTTGAATATTTGCATTTGCTGCAGCAAAGAGTGAAGTGGACAGACAGGACTGAGCCTCCCAGGGAGGGTGATTTAGTATTGTTAAAAGAGGCAAATTTGCCCTCATTGCTTTGGCGACGAGCTCGCATATTACGTTTGATTCTTGGCGGAGATGGCACTCCGCGTGTGGCTGAGGTGTTGGTCGACGGTTCGATTTTAAGGAGAGGTGTGACCTCTCTCGCCCGCCTTCCCGTAGAGTAAGCTAGCGGTCTGCTTCTCAGACCGGGACGGGGGATGTTTGTAATATATTGGGTAAAACTAAACGCAGGCGTTTCCTGTTATCGCCGCCAGGCGTTTTGGGGTTCTCACATTGCTCGTGCGAATGGCTCGCGGACGGTCGCCATTGTCCCATGCGATATCGGTTTGATTTTTAATACGCGAGAGGTCCCGCGTTCTTTGATGGCTAATTAGCTTGAGTTGTATTTGTGAATTTCCTGTTTGTTAAATAACTATTGAACTTTGTGTTTGTGTACCCGTCATTGTGACTTTCTCCTGTGGGATGTGACGCGTGGCTGCTCGCTCACACCTATCTGTTGCCGAGCCGATTTCGGGAAGAAATCTGTGCAGAGCAACTACGCTCTGCTGCCAGAAAATGTGGCAGAGAGAATCCGGACAAACGAAGCGGCGGGAAGAATTCTGTACCGGAACTTTACCGGGAAAAGTTCTACCGGTAAAATTAAGTACCGGGAAAAAATCTCCACGCGACACCACGCTTGTCCGACTAGAATCTAACTTAAGCTATACGCAGTCTGCTACCACCGTAGCTTATGAAGGGAGCTACAGGGCCCTATATGATAACCTAACCTATAAATTAAATACAATTGAACACTTACCAAATTAAATCTTCTTTCTCTTCGGATCCAAACTTGAGTGTCTTCGGGAAGGGGGAATTCCTAATCACCCTACCTAACCCTTGAGATCTCAATTCCCCAGGACAAATAAATAGATTTCTTCCCGTAGTTTCACTCGGGAACAGCCAGATGTGAACAGCCAGCCACGTTTCACCTCTCACAAGAAAAAAGTCACCATGACGGGTACACAAACACAAAGTTCAATAGTTATTTAACAAACAGGAAATTCACAAACACAACTCAAGCTAATTAGCAATCAAAGAACGCGGAACCTCTCGCGTATTAAAAAATCAAACCGATATCGCATAGGGCAATGCAATGGCGACCGTCCGCGAGCCATTCGCGCTAGCAGTGTGAAAACCCCGAACGCCCTCTGGCGGCAGCAATGCGAAACGCCTGCGTTTAGTTTTACCCAATATATTACAAACATCCCCCCGTCCCGGTCTGAGAAGCAGACCGCTAGCTTACTCTACGGGAAGGCGGGCGAGAGAGGTCACACCTCTCCTTAAAATCGAACCGTCGACCAACACCTCAGCCACACGCGGAGTGCCATCTCCGCCAAGAATCAAACGTAATATGCGAGCTCGTCGCCAAAGCAATGAGGGCAAATTTGCCTCTTTTAACAATACTAAATCACCCTCCCTGGGAGGCTCAGTCCTGTCTGTCCACTTCACTCTTTGCTGCAGCAAATGCAAATATTCAAGCGACCAGCGACGCCAAAAGTCCTGGCTCATTTGCTGCAACATTTGAAAACGCGACAACCGATATACGCGTTCATCCTTCCACGGGTATTCGGGCAGGGCATTCAACGGCCCTCTCCCACCAAAAAATGACCAGGGGTGAGAGCTTCCAAGTCATTTGGATCTGGAGATAGCGGACAGAGAGGACGAGAGTTGAGGACCGCCTCAACTTTACAAAACACTGTGGCCAGCTCTTCAAAAGTTAGAGCCGTTTCTCCGATAATGCGGCGGAGGTGGGTCTTTGCGGATTTCACAGCCGCTTCAAAATCCCTCCCCAATGGGGGCAACTTGGGGGACTAAACTTCCAGGTTATTCCCCTTTGGGCAGCAATTTGACTTAAACTAGTACAATTTTTATCAATAAACACAGAAACATCCTTAAGATAATTTACAGTTCCTTTATAGTTTGTGCCATTGTCAGACCTAATAAGGGAAGGTAGACCTCGACGCGAAACAAAGCGATCCAACGCGGCGACGAAGGCCCCCGTAGTCAGAGCCGATACCACCTCCAAATGGACAGCCTTGGTGGCCAAACAAACAAATACACACAAATAGCCCTTCACAATACGGGCATTACGAAAGGGAGAAGCCTTGATCGAAAAGGGACCGGCAAAATCGGTTCCAACGCCGTCAAACGGCCTCGAAGGTCGGATTCGATCAGCGGGCAAATCACCCATCTGTGGTTGCATCGTGGATGCCTTCAACCTATAACATGCAATACATCGAGACAGGACACTACGGATTGCTCTTCGGGCAGACAAAATCCAAAACTCGCGTTGCAAAATAGCCAACAAAGCATTGCACCCAGCATGGGCGTTACGAATGTGTCGATCAGACACCAAAAGCTGCACCAAGGGTCCGCCCTTGGGCAACAACAGAGGATGGCGAGTCTCATATGGAAGATCCGCCTTCCGGAGCCTGCCTCCAACCCGAAGAAGCCCATCCGAGTCGATGTACGGGTTCAAACGAGCGACCGCGCCCTTCAACTTAGCGCGTCCGTCGCGCAAAGTACGAAGCTCTGACTCAAACCGTCCGGTCTGCACGACACGGACCCAATGCAACAATGCGCTCCGGCGCTCTTCTGCATCTGCAATCGGCTCCAACCGCTTTGCCAGTGGGTTTCTACAATTATGTATGAAACGCTTAATCCAACTGGTAACACCCAGAAGCTTATCCAAGCTGCTATACCGAGCAAGTAGCCAATCCGGCTCCGACGTCGTCTCAGCGACTACAGCATGTACACGGAGCCCAGTCAAACTCAAAGAAGTAACATCTGTCTGACAGACAGGCCAAGAAGTTTCTGATCCCATCAGCCACTCTGGACCCCACCAGAGCGGGTGTGACACCAATTCTGGTGCCGTACAACCTCGGGAAGCACAGTCCGCTGGGTTAAGCTCTCCCGGCACATGTCTCCATGTTATATCAATTCCGATATTCTGGATTTGGGAAACCCGATTTCCCACAAAAACCTCCAAGGTATGTGGGGCCGCGCGCAACCATGCAAGCGCGACCTGGCTATCCGACCAGGCGAAGATGTCTCGTATCTCGACCGTGGCCGCCAGCTCACATGCAACGTGATGCAACAATTTAGAGAGAAGGTGAGCTCCACTCAACTCAAGCTTGGGAATAGTCAGCCTAGTCCTGATGGGGGCGACCTTGCTCTTCCCTAACAAAAGCGAGACATTGACCCGGCCATCGGCGTCAACTGTCCGCATATAGACTGACGCGGCGTAGCCTCGCTCCGACGCGTCACAAAAGCCATGCAGGCTGGCTCGATATTTCCCGGGGGGCAATATTCGACGAGGCAAGGCAATCCGATTGACTTCCTTAATCGATGAAAACAACTCGAGCCAATCATCCAATGGAGGACCAAACAGCGGCTCGTCCCACGAGACGCCCAAAGTCCAAAGTCTCTGGAGAAGACACTTTGCAGAGAATATTACTGGACTGATCCAACCGCTTGGATCAAACATACGAGCTATTACTGACAACACCGTTCTCTTAGTCCAGACCTTTGGTATTTCCAAGTCCACTTGGAATGTAAAAATATCGGTTAGCGGCTGGTACTGCATGCCCAGCACCGCTATCCTGTTGGGATCATCCACATCCTCAAACAGGTGAGGGTTCTGTTGGTGATCCTCCGGGATCCCTTCTAGAACTCTAGGCTCATTGGACAACCACTTACGTAGCTCGTAGCCACCTGTCTTCAATATTTCGATCAATTCATCCCGCAGTAGGAGGGCCTCCTCAATACTTTGGGCTCCGGTGCACACGTCATCAACATACAAGTCACGTGACAGCACGGAAGCCCCACGGGGAAAGCGGATCCGTTCCCGCTCTGCCAATTCAAGCAATGATCTGATGGCGATATAGGGACTAGATTTCAAACCATACGTGTTTGTGTTGAGTTCATACACCGTCACAGGATCCTCAGGGCGCTCACGCCAGAGTATCAACTGGAATCGCCTGTCCTCAGGATGTATGACTGTCTGGCGGAACATCATCCGGATGTCCGCACCAAAAACCACTTGATGTCTTCTAAAGTTCAAGATGATGTCAATTATGTCCCTATGCAATTTGGGACCCGAATGCAAACATAGATTCAACGAAACTCCGTTCGAAGTGGGTGCGGACCCATCAAAGACAGTCCGCAACTTGCCCGTTGAGGCCTTCACCACCGCGTGGTGGGGCAAAAAATAATGCTCAGTTGAGCTCCAATCAACTCGAGCCGGAGACATGTGACCCAAATCCTCGTACTCGCGCATAAATTCAATATATTTATCGCGAAGTACGTGGTCACGCTGCATGCGTCGCTCCATGGACAGCAGTCGTTTCTCCGCAAGCGCCCTACTTTGCCCTAGGCTAGGACGAGAGGCAACAAAGGGTAACCTAGTTACAAACCGACCGGAGGGCAACCTCTCCGTGGTCGATCGAAAAAGGGCTTCGCACTCAGCGTGTTCCGGATCCATCCTGGAACTCATAGGTGGCTCCTCCACCTCCCAAAACCTTTGCATGGTCTTGGCCAAGGACGCAGATGCGACAACCGGTGGCTCCTCCGCGGTGCCATTATCAAACACAGGGCCCATCAGGGCAAAACCAAAAATCGTAGACACTGCCATCAGTGAAGACGACCCCAGAGCCTTCTGTGTACCCAACAAAATCCAACCCAATACGTCCGAGCCCAGGAGCAAGTCCACTGGGCCGGGATGAAAGACAAAGGGGTCGGCCAAATCCAGACCCGAAACCAAAGACAACACACCCGGCGGTATGTCTGTCGAGGGGTGCCAACCCGCAATGGTATCCATTACCATAGCCGAAGTCGTGATCCTCATTGTGGAGGACTTCAGCGAAGAAAAGGTGACAAGTGTCTGGCCCGTCAGACACTTCACTTGTATGCCACCAACTCCAAGAAGTGGCACAGGCGAGTCTTCCACGACTAAACCTAACTGGCGTGCCACTCGAGTGGTAACCAAACTGCTTTGAGCCCCTGAGTCCAACAGAGCTCTCAAATTAATGGCTTCCCCCACGACCCCATACGCGGACCACCGCGGTAGGGAGCAGAACCGTCCGCGGCTCTGTCCCAGCAAGGGAGCAAGCTAGTTACGGGCTCCCCACTCTCTCCAAACCAGGGGCGCGCCACTGACCCGGATAATATGGCGGGCGAGTGCACATCCCCATCTGAGGGGGCATAACCCGCGGCCCGGCCATACATATGGTACGGCGGGTGGTACTCCAGCCGTGGGTACTCGTGCAGCGGCGGAGAAACCGCTGCGGCTGCATGTGTTGGGTATTGGTAACCCGCGTGGAGGGGTGTCCCCACTCTCACGTCCGATCTAGGGCCCCCGCCCATGGGGGCCCCATCCGGGGCCTGGCCAGCCACATACTGGCCATGACCTTGGGGCGCGTGGTCCCGGTCCGCCAAGACCCGCGCCGGTACGCGACCCCTCCCGAGGGGGTGCGACGAGCGAAGCCGCGTCCTCCGTCCGGTGGTGGAGGGCTTCGCGCAGGAGCGCCCCCGCCCATAGGGGACCCCTGCCTCAACATCCGGGTGCCATCCCCGTTGCGGTTCATGCAAAGCATCGCGTGGTGCCGCCCACGGCATGCACTGCATGGTATGGCACTGGGACAGTCACGTGCATAGTGACCGCCCAAACAATAAAAGCAAAGTTCATGCCGCTTTGCCATGCGGCGCCGATCTTGTACTGGCAGTCTCTGCCAGTCCCTGCATTGCAGCAGGCTGTGGCCCATCCGGCCACATTGCAGGCAGTCCGCGTCCCCCGCGACTGCTGCCGTGTGTGCAACCCGCACACCAGCTCCACGCGGTGGCGGTTGCCGTCCCTGTTGGGGCCTACGTTCAGGCGCTCTGGATGGCGCTGAGTCCGTCATGGTATTCTCAGCCGCCCGTGCCTCAAACTCCAAAAACTTCACCAAGTCAGTGAATGTTGGTAGGGTGGTGCTATCCCGTTCCGCATTCTCGCGCTCAAACCGCGAGCGGATGTCATTGGGCAATTTGCCCAATACAATGTGCACCAACAAAAAAGACCATTGGTCCACCGGCAGCCCCAGTGTGCGGAGCGCGTTACAGGCCACTGTAACGGGCGTGAGCAACTGCAGGCGCAACTGTGCCCTGTTGGCCACCTTGGGCAGGGCCATCAACTGTGCGGCGTGCGCATCCGCTAACAAACGTAAGTTTTGGTAGCGGGAGTTCAATAACTCCCAAGCCGTATCGTACTGGTCGTCCTCCACCCGGAGGTGCTGGATGAGCGACCGCGCTTCATCCTCAAGAGTGGAGAGGAGGTAGGCCATCTTCTGGGCCTTCGACAAATCCTGTCGTGCTACGACCAGGGACTCAAACATATTTTTATATGCTACCCACTCCTCCATCCTACCCCCAAAGTGGGACAGCTGAAGGGTGGGGAGCCGACCAGTAACCGCTGGTCCTTCCTGTCTAACAGGTGTGCGAGGGGCTGGTCCGCCAGCCTGTCTCGCCCTTATTGCGGTCACCGCCTCCGCGATATCATCGTGCAGACTCAGGATCTGGTCCATGTCCGCCATGTGACCTGCGTAGGCCTCCGGGGTAAGATCGGCTTCGGTAAGCGCCGCCATGGCCGCTTCCGCGCTAATCAATCGTGAGTGGAGGTGATCCGCTCTTAGCAGTATGGCGCCCTCCCTGTCCTTCCGGGACAGGAGTCCTCCGGCCGTCACAAACCATCTCAATTCGTTGGCGAGTGTCGCCCTAGCATTGGAGGCCTTCGCCATCGCGTCAAGTCACAAACAAAAAATAACAAAAGGTAAATAAAAAACAACAAAATCAAACAACTACACGAAGAACCGCGGTAGGTATGAGAATGGCACAAACCCGGAACGCACGGTACAAACCGCAAACAAATACAAAAAAGGTTACAAATATTCTTATACAAACAAACTAAGAAAAATCTAATAATTTTTACAAACAATTAATTATTTTTTACAAACGAACAAATAGAGGGTAGATAAACTACGCTCTGCTACCAGAAAATGTGCAGAGCAACTACGCTCTGCTGCCAGGAAATGTGGCAGAGAGAATCCGGACAAACGAAGCGGCGGGAAGAATTCTGTACCGGAACTTTACCGGGAAAAGTTCTACCGGTAAAATTAAGTACCGGGAAAAAATCTCCACGCGACACCACGCTTGTCCGACTAGAATCTAACTTAAGCTATACGCAGTCTGCTACCACCGTAGCTTATGAAGGGAGCTACAGGGCCCTATATGATAACCTAACCTATAAATTAAATACAATTGAACACTTACCAAATTAAATCTTCTTTCTCTTCGGATCCAAACTTGAGTGTCTTCGGGAAGGGGGAATTCCTAATCACCCTACCTAACCCTTGAGATCTCAATTCCCCCAGGACAAATAAATAGATTTCTTCCCGTAGTTTCACTCGGGAACAGCCAGATGTGAACAGCCAGCCACGTTTCACCTCTCACAAGAAAAAAGTCACCATGACGGGTACACAAACACAAAGTTCAATAGTTATTTAACAAACAGGAAATTCACAAACACAACTCAAGCTAATTAGCAATCAAAGAACGCGGAACCTCTCGCGTATTAAAAATCAAACCGATATCGCATAGGGCAATGCAATGGCGACCGTCCGCGAGCCATTCGCGCTAGCAGTGTGAAAACCCCGAACGCCCTCTGGCGGCAGCAATGCGAAACGCCTGCGTTTAGTTTTACCCAATATATTACAAACAAAATCTATTTATTTGTTCTGGGGAATTGAGATCTCATGGGTTAGGTAGGGTGATTAGGAATTCCCCCTTCCCGAAGACACTCAAGTTTGGATCCGAAGAGAAAGAAGATTTAGCTTGGTAAGTGGTTTTCCATTGTAATTAATTTATAGGTTAGGTTATTATATAGGGCCCTGTAGCTCCCTTCATAAGCTACGGTGGTAGCAGACTGCGTTAAGTTAGTTAGGTTTTAGTCGGGCAAACGTGGTGCCGCGTGGAGATTTTTTCCCGGTACTTATTTTTACCGGTGGTTTTTTCCCGGTGAAGTTCCGGTACAGAATTCTTCCCGCCGCTTCGTTTGTCCGGATTCTCTCTGCCACATTTTCTGGCAGCAGAGCGTAGTCGCTCTGCGCACATTTTCTGAGGTACCGGGAAGAAATCTATTTATTTGTTCTGGGGAATTGAGATCTCATGGGTTAGGTAGGGTGATTAGGAATTCCCCCTTCCCGAAGACACTCAAGTTTGGATCCGAAGAGAAAGAAGATTTAGCTTGGTAAGTGGTTTTCCATTGTAATTAATTTATAGGTTAGGTTATTATATAGGGCCCTGTAGCTCCCTTCATAAGCTACGGTGGTAGCAGACTGCGTTAAGTTAGTTAGGTTTTAGTCGGGCAAACGTGGTGCCGCGTGGAGATTTTTTCCCGGTACTTATTTTTACCGGTGGTTTTTTCCCGGTGAAGTTCCGGTACAGAATTCTTCCCGCCGCTTCGTTTGTCCGGATTCTCTCTGCCACATTTTCTGGCAGCAGAGCGTAGTCGCTCTGCGCACATTTTCTGGTAGCAGAGCGTAGTTTATCTACCCTCTATTCATGATCACTACACAAATTGTCACAGCAATGTGATACCCCTGTTGGAAAATCAATCATACGTAGCCGCTTATGACATTCTTTAGAGTAATTTTCTATTTCCTTAAAATTTCTTTCCCCCAGACTACTTTATTATTGACGTCAATAAATTTGGAATTTTGTATAGTAGTAAGTGGTTTTATGATACCGAAATTACACTCCAATATTAAAGGAAAGTGATCTGACCATAGAGCCTCCTTATTTAAAACAGTCACATTGGTAACCGTGTCACAGGCCGCCCGCGTAGCCACGCAGTGATCTAACCATCGGGCCGAGCCATTTATATTACTAATAAAAGTAAATGTACCAGAATTAAGCCCAATTTTGTCAATGTCCACACATGTCCAATCGTGCTCACTACAATCACTCATAAGTTCATTATAAAATAGTGTATTTGGATGAGCATTAAAATCACCTAACATAAACACAGTTTGTATATCATAGTTGTCTATAATTGCGCTTACCGAACTAAGGCAGTCCGTGAAGTCAGGCAAATTTTTACTCTTGTTCGTTGGCATATACACATTAATCACTAAAATCGGCTGCTCACCTATCACTGCTTTGATCGCACACACTCGCGGATTATCACATGGTATCACTGTGACGTCACGGACAACGCTCGATCTCCACAACATCGCGACACCACCGTACGGCCTGCCTGCGAGCATACCTGCTGTGGTATCTATAGCCGATGTTCCTGTACAGCTAAAGTTATCATCGATGCTGTTAAGGTAAGGAAGATCTTCAAGTGTCAGCCAATGCTCCTGGAGGCAGATTATGTCAGATGTGCGACATAGTTTTTGGATATAATCCACTGAACGTTTTACGTTTTGACAATTAAAACTGACTAGTTTACAACATTTATCCATTAAGACTTTTTGATAGCCGTCCCCAGGCTTTACCCTGGACTCATGTCTATGTTTATAATGTACAAAACGTCTGAATATGATACCACACGGCCATATTTTGTTATCTAAAAATAAACTCACTTTGTCATCTGATACAAAGAATTTATAAGCATTATAATGCATATTATTTTTTATGCTCAATTTCTGCAAGGATACCACTTCCTTTGTTTTGTTATAAATATGAGATGATATATCCGCTTCCTGGGCCTCTTTGTGCACGTTAGTGATGAAAATAGGCACTTTTCTTTCTGCCGCTCTAAACTTACTATCATCACCTTTATCCACTCCTTCATTACCCAAATATCGGTATTTTGGTTTGGATTTTGTTTTCTTACGTACAACATTCCACTCGCTGCCCTCGTCGTTTTGACTTTGCTTACACTCACTATCAGTCGAAGAAGCATCGGCAGTCAGCTGATTACTCATCGTGGCGCAGGTACCCTGCGTAGCCGGCGGCGACCGCTCGTCAGAACCGGTTTTTTGCAACGGCATTTCGTCGCTTGTTATCTGGCTTACTTTGTCCAATTTTAAAGAAGCGTCTTCAGCACACACGTCCTGTGTAGTATTTATATTTCTATACTGATGTGTTGTTGACTCATCCAAATATGAAAGCCCCAAAGGCCCGCTATCCTGACAAATAACACCTCCGCCTCTTTTTGAATTTATATTGTAAGATTGTGATGGCAGGGAGCTAAACTTCATGTTATTTAATTCGGATCTTACTTCATCCAATTCTGATCGGGTCACATATGATGATCGTATGTCCTTGACTTGGTTTTGTAATACCGTAAGGTCTTTCAAAAGCGATGATACATCCAGATGATCCCATAAAATGGCGGGTAGTTTTTTGAGCCGTTTAGCGACAAATATCGGGATTTCTTCAGGTTCGGCTTCTTTCAAAAGGGCGATTATATCCACCAAATCGCGGTTTTCTTTACCTTTTTGTTTACGCACAATATTTCTTCTTTCCGTCGGTAAAGATTCGAAAAGCAATGCCTTCGACTTTTTTATCTCGGCGCTGGTGAAAGCAGATACACAAATTCTCGCTAAATCGTCATCGTTCGTCACTGACATTTTATCCTGGATGAAACACAACATTTCATCAATAACAATATTACACTGAGGACATTTCACTGTCGTCATTTTTAACCGGTCGTAAATAAATACGCCTCCGAACGCAAAGTTATGCGACGCCTTCGGATGCGCGCGCGCGACTGAGGGTGTGAATAGGCATGTTTTGAGTTTGCGTGTACCACCCTAGATCTCATATTTGCTTCTGATCAGGCAAGATAGAGGTCAAATGCACTTTGTTTTTAATTAAAATAAAATTGATCGTCTCATAGGCAACGGGTTATGCTATTAAGTAGTCTATAATCTAACTATGCTCGAGTAGGATTCTGGAGGTCTTGGTCTTGTTGACCACTGGCAGGTGTCCATTAAACCATTACTGTTTTAGGTCCACTAACACGACAAGTTTTAAACAAGTACAAATTAGGTATATGTTGCTAAAACTGCCCACAAAAATCCCACAAAATATATTTGACGTGACCAGTGCGTAATAATTAAACACAGTCTCATCGTAAAAATTAAAAGAATAACTGGCAACAATAACTTTTTACGAGGTTTAATTTGGCAACACCAAATGAACAGTGTTTAATCTAGGTTGCTTGTCGGGACAATTGCTCCCTCGAATCGGCTGCCGCGGAATGTTCTGGCAATATTAAATACAACGACCTCTTGATAATTGCTTTTCTAAATAATACTCGAAGCGGACTTTTTCTTTTACAAACCCTGTACAGGATCTTGAAAAATATTTACGTCAGGGATGTATATTTTGAGAAACCAACGCACTGCCGACTGGCAAGAAATGTCGCGCAGAAAAAAGAGCAGAATTCTAGAACCGAAGGCCAAGATCGTCCTTGGGTCACTGAGCCTAAGTAATCAAGTAAGTAATACATGTGTTGTCTTGTCCTACCCCGATTCCGCTTGTAAAATATGACATCACATGAGTTAAGCTGCCATCACATACATTTACAGCCTGATACACACACATCCAAACATACATACGTATATACACATTAGTATTGTAGTGACGACGACCTGGTGAAGGTCGCGGGACGCGCATGGATGCGGGCAGCGCAGGACCGGTCGTTGTGGAAATCCTTGGGGGAGGCCTTTGTCCAGCAGTGGACGTCTTTCGGCTGAGAGAAGAAGAAGAAGATTGTATTTGTATGATGACCCAACGGTCATCTCGCCGGACTGCCATACCAGAGGGTTCATCCCCGGACGGGTCAAGATGGAAAATTATATTTTTAGATTGACCTGGGTTTTAAATGTATTTGTTATAAAATAAAGTATCGTTGAGTTAGTATCCCATATCAAAATTCTCAAACTTACTTCGGGGCTAACTCAATCTGTGTGATTTTGTCCGTATCACCTTTATTTATTTTACATACATACATATTATCACGCCTTTTTCCCGTGGGGGTAGGCAGAGACTAGCGATTTCCACTTGCTACGATCTTTACAGATCTCTCTTGCTTCCTCTACACTCATCACTCATTATTTATTTTATAATATTTATTAGTCTGGTATTGGGCTTGAATGACTTTGTTTAAGAAATATCTTGAGTGCCTATGATCAGTAAGGCTGCAATAATTAACTAAATCAACAACTCCGGCCAACTGATCAAATATCACGAGCGAGCAATTCCCTGAATGCAAGTGTAATCATAGTTGCACAAATTAGTTGATTCCGGGGAAGATCAAAGTTAGTTACAAGTAGTTAGTGCGATCGCAAGCTATTCCCGCATCCCGTTTGGATACTCATCACATCTCATTAGTAATTTGAAACGGCGGTGGCTAGTCGGCTAAACGGTCGACTTGCATTCGTGAGGTGCTGGTTCGAATCTCAGGCCAACGTACAACTTGTAAACTCCATTTATTCATAATTGTCCTATTAGGTAAACAATCTTACAATGTCTTTTTATGATTTTACAACAATATAAATTAAAATAGACTTTTTAGGAAATGACTTTCGTGGTTAATAAATGTTTTACTTTAAAATGTTTAGGTTTGAATTAATATTTGATTTATTTTAAACAAAATTCGTCAAAAGGTACTGTGAAGATTGTTTACATTATAGGACAATTATGAATAAATGTACCATAGGTACGTACACAGTTACAAGCAGTAACATATACCTACCTACATTGTCACTTCTCACGTTATTTTCTTTACATGTCTGTTTTATGTGTTATGTATAATATTTGTTAAATCGTTAATAAGAATGTTCAGATAAAAAATACCTAAGTAATTACTATTGAAATAAGGATGTGTTTTTAAGAAGATAAAGATTTGCCATGCTGTTTTCTAAATAGTATGTTACTTGCTGTAAAGTAACGATTCCCTTAGAAATTATAGTAAAAAAAAAACTTTAACGCGAAGACCTGAAAAAAGAAATACTATTTTCGAACATTCATATAAAATCCCGCCCAAACGTATCAATAAATACTGCCTCAACAAAATTAGGTCGGCTATTAACACGGCAGTATTTATAGCGAATGCATGAACTAAAATCGAGTAGCGAGAATCGATTAGCCACATCATCGGTTCAACTCGATACCGTGAAATCCGAGCCGATTTAAATCAGGGTAAGCAATATCTCGGTGCCGATATAGAGTTTGCGGTAATTAATTTCTACCTAGTTGACTTTGATCACTAGTTTTGGTACTGTGGATTCCCTCAAATTTCAACGAAAAGGTTTCATTACACATTTATTTCTTCTATCCATCGAATCTCGGCTAAGTATGCGCGCTGGAAAGGCAATGGTTCAGACATAAATTTAGAAAAAAAAAAATTCTTTTCTGTCTTTGGATTCGGATCTCTGTCCGACATCTCTGAGTTTGTAGATCAATCTGACTCTCTCTCTCAGCCGAAAGTCGTCCACTGATGGACAAAGGCCTCCCCCAAGGATTTCCACAATGACCAGTCCTGCGCTGCCCGCATCCATGCGCGTCCCGCGACCTTCACCAGGTCGTCGGTCCACCGAGTGGGAGGCCTGCCAACACTACGTCACACCACTCAACAATCTGCCTAATGTTTTATTATTTTCATGACTCGTACCTGCTTTATTATAAGTGCTACATTGCACTGCGATTTTTCAACGCGTGATATTTATTTCTTGAGGGAATTATGGGAAATCCTCTCTTTGTACTCCCCTACTCCTTAAGGAACCTACATGCCAAATTTCAGCTTCCTTCGCCCAGTAGTTTTGGCTATGCGTTGTCTGTCAGTCACACAGTCAGTAATGGAAGAATTATATGTATTGATTGATGATTATTTTCCCCTCTATCTAATGGAAGAATGCATTAAAGAAAATCTTTATTAGTATAAGATCGGTCTAAAATAACACTGCCAAGAGTAAATGGCTGTACGTGACGTAGAATTCCTCAGTACGGATTGAGTTTTAAGAGCCTCTTTTATTAGTTCGATTAATGGCCCCGTTTTCTCAGAATTGCTGATTTAGTTCTAGTAACTACGATAATTATAGCCAAGACCCGATATATCTCCCTTAATTATTTAGGGTTTTTAGTGTTATTTGGTTAATTGAATGTCGACTCTATTTTGGATAATCAAAAAAATAAAATTCGAAAGTGGGTTAGTGGGTCATCAAGAGGCGTAACAATGAGACTCTGATAACGTAAGTAAGCACTTAGAATTACTAGAAAGGGAGATTCAGAAATTTTGAAAATTCCACCCCTAAGAGGATGAAAGTGTTGAAAAACAACATTCACGTGGGCGTAGTCGCTGGCATAAGCTAGTATGCAGTATAGAATAATACGCGGTAGTGAGTGTCAACTTATACTGGTCATTGTAACGAACAGAAACAATACGAGAGTCTTTATATAGGTTTTCGTGTAACCCATAATATAATTTGACCTGGCGCTGTCACCTGTCGTCGCTCATCTGTGTGTGGTCTCTCACAGCCGATACCAATTAAAAGTTATCCTGAATGGACGAGCTCCGAGAGGAGACCAGAAAATATAGTAGTCACAGAATTTAGTACTTATAAAAATATACTGTGCCTTGCACACTTTGTGTATGATTACAAAATAAATAATTTTTCAAATCAGACCGGTAGTTCTATTACAGTTGATTAGATCATTCAAAAACCGGCCAGGTGCGTGTCAAGCTCGCGCACCGACGCACGCCAAGCATCTCACATTATGGCTCTATCTAAAAGACCAACTAGATTAAAAAACAAACTTTGCAGTTCGATCCCTAGGATTCATACTGCATTGAGCACAAAAATAAGTTTGTAACACTTTTTTTTTGACTTCCAATAACATTATTCCTATATAAGTACTGTTAGACCTTGCTTTTTGCTAAATTTCATAATTGTAGGTCAACAAGAAGTACCCCACAGGTTTTGATTGCTGTCTGAAATCGCAAAATATGCGAAAATTCGCAACATTTACGGTAATATCTCCTGATTGCATTGACGTATAATTTCATCGCAGTCAAAGTAAATTATATTAGTCCTATGTAGATGATAATATTACTTCGAGTCAAGAATTTTCAACGAACATTAAATATTATTTAATTCAAAACAAATTAATTATTTTTCTACAGCGAGAATTCATGATTTTAATAACAATTATACAAACACCACTAGAAGTATTTTAGGCAGATACTCCAACATTCTGTTCTGTACCCACTTTATTTTTTGGCTAATAGAATCAACTAACTTCCATAAATTTGTTAGTGACATTGTTTTTTTATTAACATCTACTTTAGATTAAGAAATTCATGAAGATAGGATGTATGTTACTACGAACTGAAAACAAATTTAGCTAACTGTTGCTGTGCGTTAATGTAACTTTTTTATAATTTTGAAAATAAACAATTTGCCTTTTTTGCATTACACTGAACGAAACCGCTAATAAACCAGTAAATATTGTCGAATTTTTGTCTTCTTTTTCAAGTACATACGTATACAAAAAGAACTTTCCAATTCGACTAATGTTCCAAAGATTAACGCGTTTAAAATAAGGTTATTCTAAGGCATGTCTAAGGTATCATAACAAACACACAACAATAGGGTATTACACCATTTTTTAAAAACTGTTTTAAATTAATCCTGAGATCGTTATGAACTAGTAGAAATTTTGTTGATTTTTTTTTAAACCGAAAATCGCCTTAAAATCTGTTTTTTATTTATGATTTTGAATTTTCGCGCGGAAACGCTAGCCGCCATGCTTTTTCATCGGTTCACTAATGTTTCACCAAACAACCTTTGACAAACCATCACTTTATAAACTTAAAGAACTATACCTTTTAAAAATGTTTCATTTTACAAACTCGTTATTTTAAAAACGTTTCATTTTACAAACTTTTTTTTATATAAATGTTTTACTCTACAAATGTATCGAGTATAAAACTTTTATTGTATAAAGTTTTATTTTATCAAATAACTCTCTTGACAAAAACATCATTTTACAAACCTACTATAGGTAAATTATTAATCAAGGGCTGGCAGCTTCTTTGGCCGAAAGATTTAGGTTTAGGTTAAACTTTAGAAACCTATCTAAACCTAACCTATCCAAGCCTTTTTTGACTCAGTTCGAACGCTCCGCTCGCTTCGCTCGCTCCGCTTGTGTGGTTTACACCAGCCTAACCTAACCTAACCGAACCGAGTTGGGTTTGTGACCAGTTTTTTTTATTGCGGGGGCTACCGCCCCCGACCCCCTGTGCAGGGGGGGGGCTGCCGCCCCCCCTGCACCCCCCGCTGTTCGTTTTCTAACTAGATAGATTTTAAGATTTTCAAAAGTTCATATAAAAAAAGGGGGGGTTCCGGCAAAAAAAAAACTTGTAGGGGGTCATACAAACCCTCCCCCACCCCCCCCCCCCACCCACTCCCAACCCCGCCGGTGGTGGCACGTTTCTAAAGTTAAGCCTTTTTTTTTTTATTAAAAAACTAAAAATTGTTTATTTACTCCACAAAAAATGGCCTTGGACTACATTATATAGGTATGTGATAAACATTAATTAAATTTAATACCATAAAGGACAGTATCGTTGTGGAGATCTGGTGCACAATAAAAGGTAGATGCATGTTGAAATCATGTCACAATATGATTTGTGAGTTAATTTACAAATAAAAGACGAGTAATGACTTCTGTTCCTAACCCTACGATGAAAATCTTGGGATCAGTGAGTTTGAAACTTCATATCTTCTAGTTTTGGTAAATAATATTTATCAAACGATGTATTTGCCATAAGATATTTTGTCTAACGTTGTTTTACCAATTGAAAATTTAGTAAAATAATTTAGTTGTAAAATGATAATTTGGAGAAACACAATATTTGTCTAGTAATTAGTTTGTAAAATGATCCATTTTTAAAAGAATGAGTTTGACAAAGCATATGTTTTTCAAATGTATAGTTTTACAAGCGTTGTTTATAAAATGATTGTTTTTTAAATAATAATTTGTAATATGAGGGTGTACCTTTTTCATCTCGTGACGTCACTCGGTTAGTAAACAATACGACTGCGAAAGACCAAGTAATAAGATTCGTGAAAATAATGAGTTATCATTGGTGTCTTGTGCCTGAATGCAAAAATACAAGTGTAAAAACGCCACAAAAATTATGGATTCAAGTGCCAAGTGATGTAAAAATGAGAAATACTTAAAGTATTAACCATTGGCAGATTTGTACTTTCTGCTTTCACAAAACCGTCTTCCATAGTGAAATAAAGGCTAGAAGTCTACAAACGTGTTAATAACTCGTAAATTTATCAAAATAACAGCGCACAACTTATTTTCAGTAGATTGTTTACTATCGGAATGACGTCACGGCGGGATCCAACATGGCGAATGGCGTTTTAGACATTTGAAAAACAGATTAGAAAAGACGATTTTTAAAATGGAATTATAAAATTAAAATTGCAATTTTATGAATAAATATCGACGTTTCTTGTTTACTTTTTTCGAAATCTATTATGAACAAACATTTTTATATTTTTTCTTACATAGTGTAAAATACCCTTTTGTAGCACGAAACTTGGCGATACAGCCCTCTCTTATTGCAGCGCCTGTCAGGGTCCTTAATTGTCACTATTTATAAGCAAATACCTGTATCATATATTAAAAATAATCTATACATATAATAAAACAGTAAAAATATTTTGTCTGTACATCTAATATTTTTGACTGAAATGGATAGAGGGAGACCTAAAAAGAACAATAGAAAGCAAAAAAATTTTTTTGGAATTTCTTGTCTGTCTGTCTGTCTGTCTGTCTGTCTGTCTGTATGTATGTACGCGTTTCACGCAAAAACTACTGGACGGATTTGAATGAAACTTTTTTTGTTGTATAGCTATTAAGCCTGGGCAACATATAGGCTATAATTCATTTTGAAAACTGGAACACCTGATGAAGAACCATAACGGAACAGCTAAACTATAAGTAATATGGAAATGGTGCCTTAACAAAAATTGTTCAACCTGATGAGCATTTTCTGCCGACGTATAAAAATTGAAGATCTGGAACATCTGATGAAAAGCTCCAAGAGACCAACTACACTATAACATATATGGAAATGGCGCCTTAGCAAAAATCGTTCAACCTGATGAGCATTTTCTGCTGACGTATAAAAATTGAAGATCTGGAACATCTGATGAAAAGCTCCAAGAGTGATTTTTCATCTAAGCGAAACTTACGCGGGCGAAGCCGCGGGCGACAGCTAGTAAATAAATAAATATATACGGACAAATCACACAGATTGAGTTAGCCCCAAAGTAAGTTCGAGACTTGTGTTATGGGATGCTAACTCACGATACTATATTTTATAACAAATACATACTCGTATATAGATAAACATCCAAGACCCAGGCCAATCTGAAAAAGATCATTTCCATCTTGACCCGACCGGGGATCGAACCCGGAACCTCCAGTGTGGCAGTCCGGCGTGATGACCGTTGGGCCACGGAGGTCGTCAATAAATGATTTGATTGATTGATTGGTATAAACAACAATAATTTTCATTTACTAATTATGCGACCCAATATTGGCTTGTTTTCCGTCTCCATTAAATTACCAAGTTAAATACCTCTAATTCTTAAAGGCCCCATAAAACCGAGGACACGGTTCCTGGCCACAACTCCCAATCAGACATACGTGAGTCCATTTAAAAATCGATTTCATCAAGGATACGACGCCGAAGGGAGCAATAGGGTATCCGCAATAAAACACCCATTTACTGGATGTAGACTACCCAACCGTAATTTCAATATACATTTATAATGTACTTACTTAAATTGTTCAATTTCTATCTAAAACCCGACGATGTTAGGTTGGTGTTCAGTAAAAGTATTTTTTTTTTCCCCATGAGTTTAAGAAAAAAATGTTTTCTTTTATTAGTATTAGTTATCTATATCTATGTGCGCAGAGAATCCGGACAAACGAAGCGGCGGGAAGAATTCTGTACCGGAACTTCACCGGGAAAAAACCACCGGTAAAATTAAGTACCGGGAAAAAATCTCCACGCGGCACCACGTTTGTCCGACTAGAACCTAACTTAAGCTATACGCAGACTGCTACCACCGTAACTTATATAGGGAGCTACGGGCCCTATGTACTAATAACTAACTAACTAAATTTATTATGCTACTCACCAAGTTGACTTCTTAATCCAAGTTGGGGTGTCTTCGGAGGAGGTGGTGGTTGGTCCCTAATCACCCAAACTACCCCGAGATCTCTTCCCCAGAATAAATACGTAGGTTTCTTCCAGCAGTTCCACTCGGCGACGGGATTCGGCGGCCCCAGGCAGCCACGTTTCGCATCTCACAAGAAAAAGTCACAATAACAGGTTTTTTCACAAACACAAACGTTCAATAGTTATTTAACAAAAGGAAGCTCACAATTATAACTCAAACTAACCAACAATCAACGTGGTTTTAGACAAACAGGACGCGTGACCTCTCCGCGTATTAAAATCAAACCGATATATCACAGGACAGAGGCGACCGTCCGCGACGCCATTTTACCCGAGCAATGTGAGAACCCCGAACGCCTGGTGGCGACAATAGGAAACGCCTGCGTTTCGTTTCACGCAATTATATTACAAACATCCCCCCGTCCCGGTCTGAGAAGCAGACCGCTAGCTTACTCTACGGGAAGGCGGGCGAGAGAGGTCACACCTCTCCTTAAAATCGAACCGTCGACCAACACCTCAGCCACACGCGGAGTGCCATCTCCGCCAAGAATCAAACGTAATATGCGAGCTCGTCGCCAAAGCAATGAGGGCAAATTTGCCTCTTTTAACAATACTAAATCACCCTCCCTGGGAGGCTCAGTCCTGTCTGTCCACTTCACTCTTTGCTGCAGCAAATGCAAATATTCAAGCGACCAGCGACGCCAAAAGTCCTGGCTCATTTGCTGCAACATTTGAAAACGCGCGGCGTGGCGTTAATTTTGGTTGTAATAACTGATTTGCGCTTGTGATTATATTTCCCTTTGTTAAATAACTATTGAACGGTTGTGTTTGTGAAAAAACCTGTTCTTGTGACTTTTTCTTGTGAGATGCGAAACGTGGCTGCCTGGGGACGCCGAATCCTGTTGCCGAGTGAACCCTCGTAAAGAAAGCAAGGTATTTATTCTGGGGATTGAGACCTCAAGGGGGTAGTTTGGGTGATTAGGGACCAACAACCCCCCTCTTCCGAAGACACTCGAAGTTGGATCCGAAGATTAAGAAGATTCAGTTTGGTAAGTGGTTTGAATTGTAGTTATTAAGTTAGGTTAGTATATAGGGCCCCGTAGCTCCCTATATAAGCTACGGTGGTAGCAGTCTGCGTATAGCTTAAGTTAGGTTCTAGTCGGACAAGCGTGGTGCCGCGTGGAGATTTTTTCCCGGTACTTATTTTTACCGGTGGGTTTTTCCCGGTAAAGTTCCGGTACAGAATTCTTCCCGCTTCTTCGTTTGTCCGGATTCTCTGCGCACATTTTCTGGTAGCAGAGCGTAGTTTATCTACCCTCTATTTGTTCGTTTGTAAAAGATAATTATTTGTAAAAATTATTAGATTTTACTTAGTTTGTTTATATAAGAACTTATATAGATTGATTGTTTGATTTTAGATATTTGTAACCTTTTTGCATTTGTTTCCGGGTTTGTGCCATTCTCATTCCTACCGCGGCTTTGCGTGTCGTAGTTTGATTTTGTTTTTTATTTACCTTTTATCTTTTTTTATTTGTCTGTTTGTTTGTGACTTGACGCGATGGCGAAGGTCCCCAATGCTAAGGCGACACTCGCCAACGAATTGAGATGGTTTGTGACGGCCGGTGGACTCCTGTCCCGGAAGGACAGGGAGGCCGCTATACTGGAAAGAGCGGATCAGCTCCGCTCACGATTGAACAACGCGGAAGCGGCCATGGCGGCGCTTACCGAAGCCGACCTTACCCCGGAGGTCTACGCAGGTCACGTGGCGGACCTGGACCAGATCCTGAGTCTGCACGATGACATCGTGGAGGCGGCGGCCGCAATAAGGGCGAGACAGGCTGGCGGACCAGCCCCTCGCACACCTGTTAGACAGGAAGGACCAGCGGTTACTGGTCGGCTCCCCACCCTTCAGCTGTCCCACTTTGGGGGTAGGATGGAGGAGTGGGTGGCATATAAAAATATGTTTGAGTCCCTGGTCGTAGCACGACAGGATTTGTCGAAGGCCCAGAAGATGGCCTACCTCCTCTCCACTCTTGAGGGTGAAGCGCGGTCGCTCATCCAGCACCTCCGGGTGGAGGACGACCAGTACGACACGGCTTGGGAGTTATTGAACTCCCGCTACCAAAACTTACGTTTGTTAGCGGATGCGCACGCCGCACAGTTGATGGCCCTGCCCAAGGTGGCCAACAGGGCACAGTTGCGCCTGCAGTTGCTCACGCCCGTTACAGTGGCCTGTAACGCGCTCCGCACACTGGGGCTGCCGGTGGACCAATGGTCCTTTTGCTGGTGCACATTGTATTGGGCAAATTACCCAATGACATCCGCTCGCGATTTGAGCGCGAGAATGCGGAACGGGATAGCACCACCCTACCAACATTCACTGACTTGGTGAAGTTTTTGGAGTTTGAGGCACGGGCGGCTGAGAATACCATGACGGACTCAGCGCCATCCAGAGCGCCTGAACGTAGGCCCTTGGAACCCTCATGGCGAGGGAAGCCCCAACAGGGACGGCAACCGCCACCGCGTGGAGCTGGTGTGCGGGTTGCACACACGGCAGCAGTCGCGAGGGACGCGGACTGCCTGCAATGTGGCCGGATGGGCCACAGCCTGCTACAATGCAGGGACTGGCAGAGACTGCCAGTACAAGATAGGCGCCGCATGGCAAAGCGGCATGAACTTTGCTTTTATTGTTTGGGCGGTCACTATGCACGTGACTGTCCCAGTGCCATACCATGCAGTGCATGCCGTGGGCTGCACCACGTGATGCTCTGCATGAACCGGAACGGGGATGGCCCCCGGTTGTTGAGGCAGGGGTCCCCTATGGGCGGGGGCGCTCCTGCGCGAAGCCCTCCACCATCGGACGGAGGACGCGGCTTCGCTCGTCGCACCCCCTCGGGAGGGGGTCGCGTACCTGCGCGGGTCTTGGCGGACCGGGACCACGCGCCCCAAGGTCATGGCCAGTATGTGGCTGGCCAGGCCCCGGATAGGGCCCCCATGGGCGGGGGCCCTAGATCGGACGTGAGAGTGGGGACACCCCTCCACGCGGGTTACCAATACCCAACACATGCAGCCGCAGCGGTTTTCTCCGCCGCTGCACGAGTACCCACGGCTGGAGTACCACCCGCCGTACCATATGTATGGCCGGGCCGCGGGTTATGCCCCCCTCAGATGGGGATGTGCACTCGCCCGCCATATTATCCGGGTCAGTGGCGCGCCCCTGGTTTGGAGAGAGTGGGGAGCCCGTAACTAGCTTGCTCCCTTGCTGGGACAGAGCCGCGGACGGTTCTGCTCCCTACCGCGGTGGTCCGCGTATGGGGTCGTGGGGGAAGCCATGAATTTGAGAGCTCTGTTGGACTCAGGGGCTCAAAGCAGTTTGGTTACCACTCGAGTGGCACACCAGTTAGGTTTAGTCGTGGAAGACTCGCCTGTGCCACTTCTTGGAGTTGGTGGCATACAAGTGAAGTGTCTGACGGGCCAGACACTTGTCACCTTTTCTTCGCTGAAGTCCTCCACAATGAGGATCACGACTTCGGCTATGGTAATGGATACCATTGCGGGTTGGCACCCCTCGACAGACATACCGCCGGGTGTGTTGTCTTTGGTTTCGGGTCTGGATTTGGCCGACCCCTTTGTCTTTCATCCCGGCCCAGTGGACTTGCTCCTGGGCTCGGACGTATTGGGTTGGATTTTGTTGGGTACCCAGAGAGCTCTGGGTTCGTCTTCACTGATGGCAGTGTCTACTATCTTTGGTTTCGCCCTGATGGGCCCTGTGTTTGATAATAGCACCGTGGAGGAGCCACCGGTCGTCGCATCTGCGTCCTTGGCCAAGACCATGCAAAGGTTTTGGGAGGTGGAGGAGCCACCTATGAGTTCCAGGATGGATCCGGAACACGCTGAGTGCGAAGCCCTTTTTCGATCGACCACGGAGAGGTTGCCCTCCGGTCGGTTTGTAACTAGGTTACCCTTTGTTGCCTCTCGTCCTAGCCTAGGGCAAAGTAGGGCGCTTGCGGAGAAACGACTGCTGTCCATGGAGCGACGTATGCAGCGTGACCACGTACTTCGCGATAAATATATTGAATTTATGCGCGAGTACGAGGATTTGGGTCACATGTCTCCGGCTCGAGTTGATTGGAGCTCAACTGAGCATTATTTTTTGCCCCACCACGCGGTGGTGAAGGCCTCAACAGGCAAATTGAGGACCGTCTTCGATGGGTCCGCACCCACTTCGAACGGGGTTTCGTTGAATCTGTGTTTGCATTCGGGTCCCAAATTGCATAGGGACATAATTGACATCATCTTGAACTTTAGAAGACATCAAGTGGTTTTTGGTGCGGACATCCGGATGATGTTCCGCCAGACAGTCATACATCCTGAGGACAGGCGATTCCAGTTGATACTCTGGCGTGAGCGCCCTGAGGATCCTGTGACGGTGTATGAACTCAACACAAACACGTATGGTTTGAAATCTAGTCCCTATATCGCCATCAGATCATTGCTTGAATTGGCAGAGCGGGAACGGATCCGCTTTCCCCGTGGGGCTTCCGTGCTGTCACGTGACTTGTATGTTGATGACGTGTGCACCGGAGCCCAAAGTATTGAGGAGGCCCTCCTACTGCGGGATGAATTGATTGAAATATTGAAGACAGGTGGCTACGAGCTACGTAAGTGGTTGTCTAATGAGCCTAAAGTTCTAGAAGGGATCCCGGAGGATCACCAACAGAACCCTCACCTGTTTGAGGATGTGGATGATCCCAACAGGATAGCGGTGCTGGGCATGCAGTACCAGCCGCTAACCGATATTTTTACATTCCAAGTGGACTTGGAAATACCAAAGGTCTGGACTAAGAGAACGGTGTTGTCCGTAATAGCCCGTATGTTTGATCCAAGCGGTTGGATCAGTCCAGTGATATTCTCTGCAAAGTGTCTTCTTCAGAGACTTTGGACTTTGGGCGTCTCGTGGGACGAGCCGCTGTTTGGCTCTCCATTGGATGATTGGCTCGAGTTGTTTTCATCGATTAAGGAAGTCAATCGGATTGCCTTGCCTCGTCGAATATTGCCCCCCGGGAAATATCGAGCCAGCCTGCATGGCTTTTGTGACGCGTCGGAGCGAGGCTACGCCGCGTCAGTCTATATGCGGACAGTTGACGCCGATGGCCGGGTCAATGTCTCGCTTTTGTTAGGGAAGAGCAAGGTCGCCCCCATCAGGACTAGGCTGACTATTCCCAAGCTTGAGTTGAGTGGAGCTCACCTTCTCTCTAAATTGTTGCATCACGTTGCATGTGAGCTGGCGGCCACGGTCGAGATACGGGACATCTTCGCCTGGTCGGATAGCCAGGTCGCGCTTGCATGGTTGCGCGCGGCCCCACATACCTTGGAGGTTTTTGTGGGAAATCGGGTTTCCCAAATCCAGAATATCGGAATTGATATAACATGGAGACATGTGCCGGGAGAGCTTAACCCAGCGGACTGTGCTTCCCGAGGTTGTACGGCACCAGAATTGGTGTCACACCCGCTCTGGTGGGGTCCAGAGTGGCTGATGGGATCAGAAACTTCTTGGCCTGTCTGTCAGACAGATGTTACTTCTTTGAGTTTGACTGGGCTCCGTGTACATGCTGTAGTCGCTGAGACGACGTCGGAGCCGGATTGGCTACTTGCTCGGTATAGCAGTTTGGATAAGCTTCTGGGTGTTACCAGTTGGATTAAGCGTTTCATACATAATTGTAGAAACCCACAGGCAAGGCGGTTGGAGCCGATTGCAGGTGCAGAAGAGCGCCGGAGCGCATTGTTGCATTGGGTCCGTGTCGTGCAGACCGGACGGTTTGAGTCGGAGCTTCGTATTTTGCGCGACGGACGCGCTAAGTTGAAGGGCGCGGTCGCTCGTTTGAACCCGTACATCGACTCGGATGGGCTTCTTCGGGTTGGAGGCAGGCTCCGGAAGGCGGATCTTCCATATGAGACTCGCCATCCTCTGTTGTTGCCCAAGGGCGGACCCTTGGTGCAGCTTTTGGTGTCTGATCGACACATTCGTAACGCCCATGCTGGGTGCAATGCTTTGTTGGCTATTTTGCAACGCGAATTTTGGATTTTGTCTGCCCGAAGAGCAATCCGTAGTGTCCTGTTTCGATGTATTGCATGTTATAGGTTGAAGGCATCCACGATGCAACCACAGATGGGTGATTTGCCCGCTTGTCGTCCTTTGAATGTCGACGGCCGGAAGCCGTCTGCGCAATGTTGCCAGGAGGCAAACGCAATGGCTATACGTAAAGCCAGCTATACACGGCGCTGCTACCATGCGACAGTGCACAGAGTTTATAAGCATCAACAATTTTTATTACAAACAATCTATACATATAATAAAACAGTAAAAATATTTTGTCTGTACATTTAGTATTTTTGACTGTAATGGTTAGAGAAACACTTAAAAAGAATAATAGAAAGCATAAATTTTTTTTGGAATTTCTTGTCTGTCTGTCTGTATGTATGTACGCGTTTCACGCAAAAATTACTGGACGGATTTGAATGAAACTTTTTTGTTGTATAGCTATTAAGCCTGGGTAACATATAGGCTATAATTGATTTTGAAAACTGGAACACCTGATGAAGAACCATAACAGAACAGCTAAACTATAAGAAATATGGAAATGGTGCCTTAACAAAAGTCGTTCAACCTGATGAGCATTTTCTGCTGACGTATAAAAATTGAAGATCTGGAACATCTGATGAAGAACTGCAAGAGACCAGCTATACTATAACATATATGGAAATGGCGCCTTAGTAAAAGTCGTTCAACCTGATGAGCATTTTCTGCTGACGTATAAAAATTGAAGATCTGGAACATCTGATGAAAAGCTTCAAGAGACCAACTACACTAAAACATATATGGAAATGGCGCCTTAAATAAAAATAAAATAAATAAATAAAAAAATAAAAAAGCCTTTTATTTCTTGCATTTTTACAAGATGAAAAAGAAAATTAATAAAAATTATGATTAGCACATGCATTTTTAAATTTAAATTACTCTTTAGACATTACTTTTTAATACAAAAATAAGTTTAAAAAAAAACATTAATAAAAATAAATTAATAGATCATTGTATTACATTGTTTTATGATATTCATATTAAGTATATATTTTTTTTTTATCTTCCTACTATCATGCAAGAACCCCTCGTGTGAGGGTGAAGGCCTCCTCCAGACGATTCCAGCGTTCTCTGTCTTTGGCTATAGTCATCCAGTTCTTGCCTACTGTTTTAAGAATGTCCTCATTCCACCGGGTGACAGGTTTACCTATTTTTCTAATTCCCACTGGACCAGTCCATGACGTTAATCGTTTTGTCCATCGGCTTCCATCCATTCTGGCCACATGACCTGCCCAGCGCCATTTTAGTTTTAGTGAGTAAGTGAGTGCATCTGTTACCTTAGTCGTTTTTCTTATGGTGGTATGAGGTATTTTCTGAATTTTTCTTATATTCATAATGCTTCTCTCCATACTGCGTTGGCAAGATCTAATTTTTTGTTTTTGTTTTATAAGTGAATTTCCACGTTTGGCAAGCATAGGTGATAGACGGCAGCAAACAAGTGTCTAAGACCTTTTTCTTTATTTTTATAGGCAATGAGCTTTTCAGTATTTCTTTTTGACTCCAAAACTTTCTCCATGCAGCCGAAATTCTTCTTTCCACCTCTAATTCATTGGAGTTGTTTTTAAAAGAAATCCTTTTACCAAGGTAAATATAATGGTCGACGTATTCCAGCGGTTCATTTTCAAGACATATTGGGACTTTCACGTGATTTGTCAAAATTTTTGTTTTGCTCAAGTTAATTTCTAGGCCAACTTTTCTGCTACCTTCTTGTAGTGATCTGACCATTTTGTTCATATCAGTTGGATTTTCTGACATCAACACAATGTCATCGGCGAACCTCAGATGGCTGATATATTTACCGTTGACCCTAATTCCGACCTCAGTCCAATTTAGTCTACCAATGACCATTTCTAAGACAGCAATGAAAATTTTAGGAGAGAGTGGGTCTCCTTGTCTTACTCCTCTTTTTATGGGTATATATGGACCTGTAGTCTCAAGTTTTACTTGGCTTTTGCATTGGCTATATAAATACTTCAAAACATTTATGTATCTGGTGTCGACATCTTGGTATTTGAGAGCTTCCCATATTGAAGTGTGGAATATAGTGTCAAACGCTTTTCTGTAATCAATGAAGACAAGATAAAGTGGTCTTCGATATTCGCGATATTTTTCTATGATTTGCTCTACTGCATGGATGTGGTCGACTGTAGAATAGCCCTTCCTAAAGCCCGCCTGTTCTACGGGTTGATGTTTTTCAAGGTCGGTATTTATTCTTTTTCCTAATACCGTTGAAAATAATTTATACATGGCTGAGAGTAGGCTTATTGGACGAAAGTTGTTTATGTCTTTTGGGTCGCCTTTTTTGTATAAAAGTATAATTTCTGATTCTGACCATTGTTTTGGGGTGGTGCCAGTATTCAGTATCATGTTAAACAAGTGTGCAAGAGGAGTGGCCAGTTTATTTTTTGCATATTTAATAGCTTCATTGCTAATTTTATCAGGGCCTGGACATTTGTCATATTTCAAACAGTTTATTCCATTTATAATTTCTTCTTCGTCTATAGGCATAATTTCACTATTTATGATTACAAGTTGCTATTCCAGTTCTTCGTTGTTTACTGTATCTTGTATATCATAAAGGTCTTTAAAGAAATTTGTTGCTGTATTAATTATATCTGTTCTGTTATGTGACACTTTCCCCGAATTACTAAGTCCTTCTATCCATGATTTATGTGTATTGAGTTCCTTGTATTCTTTTTTTCGTGCTTCCTGTGTTGTTTACATGTTTGGCAATAATGTTCTCTCTATGTCTCATATAATCTTTCTTTATGTATTTACTTATTAATTTGTACAAAGCTTTTAACTCGTTTTTTTCAGCGCGAGTTTTAGGTTTTATACTATGCAGCTGTTTACGACGATTGATTAATTTTCTTGTATGCTCCGATATGACACTTTTTGTACTGAGCATTTTCTAGACATGTTTCAATGACTTCAACTATCTTGTTATAGTATTCTTGGATGGTGTCTGATTCTTTCGGAAGTACAAGAGTTTCATTTACATTATGAAGTGATTTTTTAAAGCTATTAACCTCATCCTCGCTTTTCAGAGTACTTTTTACAGCGTTGCTGTAGCGAGTTCTTGTCATTTTTAATTTTTGTAGCTTAATCGTGATTCTGACGAGTCGGTGGTCTGTGGGGTAATCTACATTAATTACTTGAATATTTAAGACATTCTTGTGAAGGTTTGTTAGAATATAATCAACTTCGTTTTTTGTAATACCATCGGGATGTAACCAAGTCCATCTTTGGCTTTTTGGTTTCTTAAAAAGTGTATTGACTATGCTGAGTTTATTTTCATTTGCAAATTCTACTAATCTTTCGCCTCTGTCGTTTCTTACTCCATACCCGTATTTCCCTGTAATTAGATGTTCATCTTGAGTCGGTTGACCAACCATAGCATTGAAGTCACCGATAACTATAATATTTTTGCCTGCGAGCTTTAAAGCTTCGTTAATTGTGTTATAAAATCTTTCGAGTTCTTCTTCACTGCTTCTCTTTGTCGGCGCATACACTTGCAATATATCGACCAAGTAGCCTTTAATGTTTAGTTTTAAAACGGCCACTCGTTCAGACAGACCCGTAAAATTGACGATGTATTTTTTGAGATATTTCTTTATTATAAATCCTACTCCATAAAGACCTGGTGTTTCCCCAATACAACACAGAATATAGTCATCGTATTCTTGGATTGTAGTTCCTAGACGTCTGACTTCTGATATACCAATAATGTCGTATTTTATATTCTTCAAAGCGTCTATTAGTTCTATAAGCCGTTGAGCACTTGCGAGAGATCTCACATTGAATGTTGCTACGTGAAAAATGTCGTCATTTGTGTGTTTATGTTCTGGAGGGTTGCAGTCTACTACTCCCGCGGTGACCGGCCGAGTTGGGAGAGTTGCCAAAATTGGTTGCTATAAAATACTATCAGTGTTTGGGTGCGATGCAGATGCTTCCTCTTCTTGAGAACCCTTATTCATGCAAGGGGTAAAAAAATTTGTGATTTCTGACTTACTCTTCTTTGTTTTTTGGCTGTTATTGCTATATTTAGAAATCTCAGAAATCTTTTGTGTTACGGGAGATTGCGAAAATACCCTTTTTTGGATTGACGATGATTGGAGCCGTGACCTTCTATGATAACAATTTTATCATATTTTAAAACTGCTTTTTTCCCCTGTTGTCGTAATTCTTGCAGTTGGGCCTGTAAACTTCTCCTTTTTCCCGTATTTTCTCAGGGAAGTCTTCTTTGATATAGTATGGAGTATTCTCAAGAGATTTTCTATTTTTTAAGATCTCGATCTTCTTTCTCATTGTGGTAAGAGTAATTACGACAGGCCTTGGTTTTTCACCTTTTCTGCCAATACGTCTGACATATTCTATATTATACTTATCGCATTGTAATTTCATGTTGTTAGTGATAATAGATGTTATCTTGGTCTCTAGCTGGAAATAATTTCTCTCGTCGTCTACTACTCCGAAAAACAGCAAATTTTTCTTTTTATTTTCCCTAATTAGGTAATCTATTTGTTTTTCTTGTTTTTCTATTTTCTCTTCAAGTACTTGGTTCTTAATATTTAATTCGTGAAATTTTTCATCTATGTTTTTGTTAATACTATTCGTTATATTTTTTTCCAACTCTTTCATTTCATGCTTTTGTGACATTTGTTCTTTCTGAATAGCTTCCAAAATCTTTGTAATCTTGTCCATATTAATGTCAATTCAAATCTAACTCCTTTATTTATAAGTGAATTTCCTTAAAAATCAATTACTATTATTTGCTTTTGGGATTAAAAATAAATAAAAAACTTTTTTGTTCAGTGGCCCAGGATTTGAACTCGTAACTTGTGAGTGTGATTCAACTATACGACAGTTGAGCTAACTCCATATAATTCTTGTTGACGAAATATATGTTCTTGTGTTATGATCCAATTTTTATTAATAACTTGTGCGGTATCTGTGTTTTACTTTGTAATTATAAAATGTCCAATTCACGAAATCGCTTTCTAATAATATTCACTTTCACTGCACTAACAATGTTCACAATGACTCATAATATTATTTTTAAGTACATAGTTCATTGTTTATATAATTGATACCGTTTTGAACCGTTTTGTAATCAGCTGATTCTGTTTATAACCTCTATTTTGTCCAGTTGCTTTTGATCGAGTTTTTGACCACTAAAATGTTTTTATTTTGAACAATAACTATTTCCCGGCCTTTTTAGCACTATTAGTAACACTTTTAAAACAGGAAAGGGGCGGAACTATCACTTGGCGAATTTAAAACACGTAAGATATATGGAGCTTTTGTTTACTGCATCGCGCCACCCAAAGTTCCCCTAGAAATCCCCTACCCAAGAAATGGCGCCTTAGCAAAACTTAATTAATCTGATGAACATTTTCTGTAGACGTATAAAAAACGAAAATCCGAAACATCTGAAACTGTTTGGAACACAAAAAGAATTTTTATCTAAGCGAAACTCACGCGGGCGAAGCCGCGGGCGACAGCTAGTGTTATCTATAGTTATGCTTGGGGGAGGCCTTTGTCCAGTAGTGGACGTCTTTCGGCTGAGAGAGAGAGAGAGAGTTATACACATTTTGTTTTAGCTCAATTAGAATTATATTAATTTCAAATTTTTATAAATCAATCTGTATAAAATTAAAATAAAAAAAGTTTATTTTATTTATTTAGGCACATCAACAATAGAAACACAAACATTCACATTGATCATATTAAAAACTTACACTACTACTAAACTACTTACTTATTAGCGCAGTAAATAGAGCGAACCTTCCCTAGGGGTTAATTACGTGCGGTCCAGTAACTCAATTTTTTTTATATTATTGTTTAGGATGGTTGTAAGTATTTAAAATAAATATGGCACAATTGACTAGCTTTTGCACTCGCCGCCAAATTGGAAAAATAAAAAATAAATCACCTCTTTGTTCGGTTTTTCGCTTATATATTTTTTTAAGTGCATTTTCGCTAGAAAAGTGTTCTACACAATGTTGTAGAAAATTAAATTTGCCGTTATTTACATTTTATATTTTGTTTCTAGGACTGACAGTTTCCGAGAAAAAAAAATCCTTTGCCTTAAAAAAATCTCATTTTTCAAACATTCGTCAATCTTTTTTAATTTAAAACGATGTAATCCAGTCATGACCTATTCTAGGAGAAAAAGTAGCAGAACAAACATCGTAGGGAATTTAATTACCTGCAAAACGCAATTGCATATTTCTTAACCAACCCTGCAAGGTGGAGAGTAAAACTAAATGATAAAACAACGGAAATTGTTTTTTTGCTATAATATTTTACTTTTTACTAACTGAATCTCGGTCCCATGGAAATTTCGGGATATAAAGTACCTTATGTGCTAGTCCTGATATTTTTCTACTAGTATACCAAATTTAATCGAAATCCGTCTAGTAGATTTTGTGTGATTAAGCAACAAATATCACATCCAAACTTTCCCATTTATAGTGTGATTCATTGCAGATAAGTAACAGGTACCTGATTGGGACACTGTAAAAGTGTCTGTGGACATTATCAAGTACAGATATTAGATAATATTTGCTTCATCAGCAATAAAGATTGGGAAAGAAACCCGATTTTAAAATGAAAAAGTTTGGATGTGATATTTCTTGCTCAATCTAAAAAATATACTGGACGGATTTCGATAAAATTTGGTATGCTAGTAGAAAAATATAAGGGCTAGCACATAAGGTACTTTTTATCCCAATATTCCTATGGGAGTAAAGCCCCCGGTTGCAGCTAGTAGACAATAAAATATGATAGCAAAAACGTAATATTTTAACTTTTTACTTTTACTGCTTACTCCGTAGGAGTTGTTAAAAAGAATTACATGTGTTTTGTAGGCAATTAAATTTCCTTCAAATTTTATTCCAATATATATTTTCCTAGAGTAGGCCATAAATGAATTACAGCGCTCTGAAGTAAAAAGTTTGACAAATTTCCAAATGCGATTAAAAAATGCGATTTTTTTAAAGTGCACATCTCCATAACTATTAGTCCTAGAAACAAAATATAAATTGTACATTATAGGAAATTTATTTTTACAACGTTGTGTAGAACTCTAATGTAGCTAAAATGCATCTAATCGAAGGTGAGAGCGCAAATCTGAATAAAGTGGCAATTTTTTTTTGGTTTTTCCAACATATGGCGGGCGTGGAAGGGGGGAGAAATTGTGCCTCTAGCATTTTAAACACTTACTAACCATCCTAAATAACATATCAAAAATTCAGAACTATTGAACCATTTGTAAGTAAACCCTACCCTTAGCTCTATTTTGGTCTTTATTCAATGAACTATGGACGGATTTGTATTAAATTTGGTATACTAGTAGAAAAATACCAGAAATAGTACATAGGTTACTTTATATCCTGAAATTCCCACGGGAGCGAAGACCCGAGGCGCAGGTAGCAGAAAATAAAATATTATAACAAAAAAAGCAATATTCCGTAGTTTTAATATTGAGTTGTACTCCCTATTCTGCAGGGTTGGATAAGAAAAATGCAAATGCGTTTTGTAGGTAATTAAATTCCCTACAAATTTTGTTCCAATACTTATTCTCCTAAAATATGCCATAACTAGATTACAGCGTTCTGAAGTGAAAAGTTTGACAAATTTCCGAAAAGAAGATTTTTAAAATTTTTTTTAAGCACACATCTCGGCAACTATCAGACCTAGATACAAAATGTAAAATGTAAATAAATAGAAATTTAATTATCTATAAGATTTTGTAGAACACTTTCCTAGCAAAAATGCATCTAAACGAAAATATGAGCCTAAATCTGAATAAAGTTTTTTTTTTTTTTAGTTTTTTTAAGATTACCACGGACGCGGAAACTTGGCAATTGTGCCCTTTTTATTTTGAATACTCATAATAATCCTACACAATATTTCAAAAAATTCACAATTACTGGACCGTTTGTAATTTGATTCTCGTCTATTTACTGCGCTATATCTAGTGTTTACATTAATAACAGACATGCACATCATTGTATTCAAATTACTTATAAATTATTAAAAGTAGAAACACAGACACGAAAAAATAACATAACCTAAATGGTCAGTTATAGTTTGTCGGTAGACTGAATGAAATGAATTCAAATGTACTTTATATATATGTGTAACGCAACCTTTGCAAGTAGCCAGCGAGACAACATGGATTCACAACTACTGGAATAAAACTTTTCTCACTTAATTTTTTATTTATTTATTTGTATTATAAGGAAATTGGTTCTGAAAAGATTCTTTTTAGAACCGATTTATTTTTAAACCGGCGTACGTTGACTTAAGCTTTGTAGACTGGATTTTCTTATAACTTATTTATGAGACCGGATCTTTTTCAACCTATTTTATCTGTAGGGCAATGGCCTCCCCTTTCTCCTTCCAAATCGATCTAAAGCTTTATTCATAAGCAACAATATTTTTTCCAATCAGAAAGGTATTTTCAGAGATTCCTTTTAAACGAGCAATAAATCCCTATATTATTAAAACATTAGTCTTAGCAAATCCTAAGGCTTTGTTGCCTTGGACACCTCAACTTATTTTGAACTAAGTATTTCCATTAAGTAGCTATAATCGCAACCAAAAATACTGAGAGAAGAAGCGAGAGAGATCTGTGATCGTAGCAAGTGGAAATCGCTAGTCTCTGCCTACCCCCACGAGAAAAAGACGTGAAAATATGTATGCATGTAAAAATACTTGTCTAAATATGTACGAAGTAAGTGTCTTTTCAGTAACACACTCATACAAAACACGTTCCGTATCAAGCATAGTTGTTTTTGGCGCGTTAATACAAAACCAAGAATTTCCTCTTAATATTCCGACACCATTAGTATCTAATTAGTTCGTAGGCTTTAATTAAAGAACGACCAAGCTCTGCGAACTTTAATAAAGTTTCTAGTTAATTTAGAACACTCTAAATGCAAGAATAAAGGTGAGTTTCCATTGGTGCGCTTAGACGCATCGACGACGCACTAAACCAACTTTATTTTTCTTTAAAAATATGAGTACGTACTATTTTATAGAATGAGTACTGTAGATACCACCAGTTACAGTTTCCGAGTATAAAATTTTATAATTTTTAATTTAATGTAATGCCATGAGTATTCCGGAAGTCTAAAAAAATATCCTAAAAATGAAGCATTAATGATATGGATCTTAATTGAGATATTTTATTTTAATTTAAATATTATATGAAGTTTAATTTTATGTTAGTTTAATAGTAGAATTTTTTTTTTTTAGTTTAGCTTTAATTTACTGTTATAAATAATACAAAAACAAAATTGGCTTAAATAAAAATTGAAATCGAAAATGACGCCCTAAAATGAAGGGCCTATATTCTGATAAAATGTAAAGCTTCTGATTTGAGTTATTTAAAATTTGCTATACCTTTTCATATGCTGGAAAACTATTGATATAGCCAAGTATCTTAGCCGAAAGTGTTCAAATGTGCAATTTGAAATCACGGTGCCCAAACAAAGTTTTTATAAGTATATGCTTTGTGGGTGGAACGCGTTTGGCATCGTATACGAAGTTAGTTGGCGTACGCGTAGTATAGCTTTATAAGTTTGACGTATCTATGGATGTAGCCTTAATAGTCCCCTAGTAAGCTCGCTAACACTGTTTGATGTGCATCGAATTAATTTTATGCGAAGTCGGGACACGTTCATTTATATTTATTAGGAAAATATTTATACTTTCAATAGCTGCGACCCGAGGCTTCGCTTTCTTCGGGATTTTGGGATAAAAAAAATTGATCCCTGATTTACCAAATTTCATCGAAATCCGTCAAGAAGATTTTGCGTGATTGAGTAACAAACACACTTATATCCAAACTTGTGTGATATGAGTCATACCAAACTCACACAAGTAATTTATATGGAAGGGTATGTCTGTAATTTCAAAATAACTGCAAATTTGTGGCCGTTCAAGGGATGTGGCTTTTCTGGGGGAAATGAACCCTAATTCTTTTAAAATACTAACTCGTTACCAGAGTTATACTATCTACTAGCTTTTGCCCGTGGCTTCGCTCGCGTTAATCCTTTCTTAGCGGATGCCACAGACATAATATTACCTAGATCCCGGAAGTGTATGTACTTCGCGTGTAAAATGGAAGATGATTCAACTTCATTTAACGCTCGTTCATTCAGTCCGCGGTCGAACGTTCTCGCAGTCAGACGTATTACAAAAAGTAAAAAAAATGCCTAATTGCGCGGTATTGAGTTGTAGAAACAATACACAAAAAGGGGGACGAGATAAAGGAAACATTTCTTTTCATCGGTAAGTAATTTTGTTTTAAAATGATGTTGTTTTTAACTAAGAAAACAATTATTTTCTGTTACCGGCACGGATTTGGCGATTTCACAAAGAAAACTATGTATGCGAGTGTGTATTGTTGATATAAAATACATTGCCGCTTTTAAAAGGAGTGTTGTAGGGCTTATCTTTTAAAACACGCAATGAATGTTAAAATGAACTATACGTTCACACGTCGTTTAGCTTAGTGGTACGATCACTAATCTCATTTTTCTGTCAAAAAAGGCAAATTGTGCTGTACCGCACAGAAAAGCTAATCGATTCTAAAAGCCTAATCGATTGAAACAGAGGAATGATAATGACAGAGGAATGATATTCTGTGTCATGTATTTTATTTTTAGGGTTCCGTACCTCAAAAGGTAAAAACGGAACCCTCGCGAAAATTAAAATAGTATATGTATTTTTAAAAACAATCGAATAGGGGAGACTGGGTACGATTGTAACATTTTTTTTTAAATTTACCACTGTAAAGGTATTATAACTGTAAGTATCAATTGAAGCATTTAAGATGAAAGCATAGTTATTGACCGAGCGAGCGAAGCGAGCAAGGGCTATAATTCAAGTTGGGGCGAAAACAACATTGTTTGTATGTATGTATGTATGTATGTTTGTTCCGCGATAACTCTCGAACCGTTGAATTAATTTCGATGAAATTAAGAATACGTGTAGCAACTATCCATAGAATTTTCAAGTTCGTTGGGCATCAAAATCGGTTCAGTAGTTTTTGAAATATTAATAAAAAGGTCCGCGATTATGCAGCAAACGAAACCATAGCGTGTTCTAACTTTGGATAACGCCATCTAGATTTTATTTAGGGAACTGAATTATGTTAGAAAAGTCGAAATCAGAGTATATCAATAAAAAACGCGAGTAATAATTGCGAGGTCTAAGTTCGCGGCGAACTACTAGTTTAGCTTTAAAATTATATTAAAAACAATAGCCCATGTTTAACAGTTAAGCAGGAATATATAACATTAATAAACGTGTGTGATTGTTACAATCGACCTCACATCAAGGGCGGTTGTAACACCGCTGGGGAAGTTGCAACATGGAAAAATAATATCAGTTTTATTTATATAAATTACCAGAAATGTACTTAAAACAAATCAACAATATTTAAGGTACCTCTATATTAGAACAAACCTAAAGTAATTCAACAAAAATAGTAATGTTCTTCTTTTATTTCGGGTCTCTTATTTTCAGACTCGCAAAATAATTTTAACACTATAATAATCAAAGCAAAATAATGAAATATATTCAGTCACTAAAATTTTCGTTCCTATCTATCTAATCAGACTCATCGCAGTTATGGCATATATAATATCTACTCCCATCATATGTTTCAACCGTCCCCATAGAAAATGTTACAACTGACCCCACACCTCCATTTTGGAATAATATCGTTACAAGTATGTAGCAGCTTAACAGCACAAAAATAAACGTGGCTTAAATTAATCTTTAAAATACAATGATTTCATAAGTACATTTTGAATAACGATACTAATGTCAAAATTTCCGATAAATTAGCAGTAAATTTAACAAAAATACTTACTTTTGATGTATAAAACACAATAATCCAGTGATTGAATGTAATTAGCGCGCGAAAGATGACACAACACTGCGAATCATGTCAGGACTCGTTGCCCGCGTGCTTCTCTCCTTGCACTCTTCAACTACCGCGCATAGTTTGGATAATATTCGAGTTGTTACAACCGTACCCTGTTACAACCGTACCCAGTCTCCCTATCTCAAAAACGGCTGGACCTATTTAGATGCCCAACAAACTTAAACATTCTATTAATCATTTCTATGTATATTCCAAGTTTCATCAAAATCGGATCAACGCTTCGAGAGTTATCGCAGAACAAACATACATACATACAAACAATTTAATTTTTGCCCAACTTGATTAAAATCATATACCTTTTTTTAGCTTCGCCGTAGTAGAGAAAAAGACAAGTTATTAATGATTTATCATTTCTCTGCCGTTTTCTCATTTCTCTGTCGATGAACTCGAATAATCGATTATAATATCGGTATTGTAAAATTGCTTACAGTTTCAATTTGGAAAATAAAGGGCGGCGGCGGACCTTTGAATCGTTTGCATGGATGGCGAGCGTTCCCATCACTAAATCGCTTATGTGACGTCACAGTAGGTAAAAGAATATTGACACGCTTAATTTCTATGCAGGCGATGAGACTTTGGGGTCTAGGTAATATTATGTCTGTGGCGGATGCCTACGCCATAACATCTACCTGCATGCCAAATTTCAGCCCGATCCGTCCAGTGGTTTGGGCTGTGCGTTGATAGATCACTATGTCAGTCAGTCACCTTTGAGTAATATATATACTATCTATTAACAAGGACTCCCGCGCGCGGAACGGAATTCGTGTTGCTCTATGGTACTATTCTATTCAGAAGAGCTGTGGCTTGCACCCGCATGGGGACCTAATCTGCTAATGCGTCTATACTTAGTTGGTGGACCGGATGACGTCACGCCGAATTCCAACAGCAAGCCAGCTTTTCGGGGCTATTTGACTGCGACTAGCTCGGACACGAATAGAAATCAAAGGAAATGGGACATTTTGGAAATCGCAAATAGAGGTTGGGAAATGTTAGAGACGTCATTCAAAATATTTGTTTCCTCTATTTCGATAGAGATCTGCACTAGCGATATTACCGTTTGTTGAAAACTTTATGAAACGATACTAACAATTTTATTTCTTGACAAATTATTTTAATTCAATAAAAACTAATTTGTTTTTGGTAAATTTTTCAAAGTCATACAAAATTTATCTTCAAACAGAGATGACCAAATATTAATGTATGTATATCTACGATCAAATCCACTGTCACAACAAGTGAATATTACATGCCACATAATCATGCTACTAGGACACCATAGGCGCGCACTAATTGAAAGCAAACAGCGACAGTCCGCTACAAAGGCGCGGCGAGGTTCTGTTGAATTGTTAACTCCTACCGAAGTCTGACAGCCTAGTACTTCATAATTCATACTGATGAATTGTAACAAACGGAAAAAATAGACATTGTGAAGAAACCTTGGAAATTACATTATACCTTACGTCCTAATAAACTTGAATCATTTTTTGCCTATGTAAGGAAATTAAGAATTTAGGATTTAGGTATGCTACAATTACAGTCGTTTAATTAATTTGATTTCCTTGTAATAAAACTATAAGATACTAAGTTAAGATAAAGATTCTCTTCCCAATATTTTAGAAAAATCCTGTGTGTAAAATTACACTGTGTTGCGGCGCGGCATATAGTACTTTCAGACCTTAACGTAAGGGAAAATAAAAGGATTGAGTACGAAGAAAACTTATGAAAGTTTGTTTATATTGCGACCGTTTTGCTTTGTTACGTTGGGAATAATTGGAATTTACGAGCAATAAGTAAAAAAGTTAGCCACAAACGAGCTCAAAACATCTACTTTTCTTGTTACACGATCATTTTTCAGTTGTTGCTGTTGCTAGCCTAAAATTTATTCTGACTAAAGAAACAAAAAGACTAAATTTTTCGCAAGCTTTACACAGTAATAGCTTTGGTAATAGTCATTTATGACTTGTACATAGATAAGATTATACTAGAACACTCATAATCAAATCAGGTCAAATCATAGAGAGATGTTATGTTACACCATAAATCATCACATTACAGATAAAGCGTATCACTTTCGTTCCATTTCACGAAAATAAACTCACTACCACAGATTGAAATAATTTGATGCGGTTTTTATAGTTCTATTGCTAAAGTTGCAATTCATTCATGTTCATGTCAAAGTCATTTCGTGTTCCGATCGCGGAGCAGCGAAATAATAATAATAATCGTCTTCTCACGGCGCGCCCGCGGCTACCAATTATTAAGATCCCCAGTACTGAAACCCTCTTATTAGAATCACTCATTTAGCAGATACGAATCGCTTCGAGTGGGGCGCCTTGAACAAAGTATAGAGAGTTACAGATAGCTACATAGGGAACAAATGTCTGTTCGCCACCGCCAGGTCCTGGCAGAAAGGGAAAACCCAAGAAGAGCTGGCTCGATGTCGTCAAGGAGGTTATGCGTGCCAATGATCTCACAACTAAGGATGTCGAATATCGGGCGAAGTGGAGAAGAAAAATAAGTAAAGTGGACCCTGGGCTCCGACGCGTATGCTGAGGATGCTACCGGGAAAGCGCTTAGATGAAAGAGAGTAACTAAAAGCCACGCATAAGAGATCTATACCGCAATATAATAAAACTGAAGAGTTTTGTATGTGTATGTGTTTTAATTTGACGATTTTTGACTAATTTTGAACGTTCAGACAGATGGATCGGACAGACAAACAGACAGACATGACGAAACTATAAGGGTTCCTTGTTTATTTCGGAACCTTAAAAAAGGATACCTATTTATGTTGTTGTCTATACTATGATACTTTAACTTGCTTTCTTTCTGTGAGCTAAATATTTTGTATCTCTTATCCGAAGGCTGGCTCAATTAATTGAATTATTTGTTGTTTGAGAGAGACAAAGACGCGGTCACGTTTCAACAGATTCAGCATGGAAACTTTGGAAGGTAGAGCTTTTCAAATTTTGTTTCAGTTAGGTACCTTTAACTTTCACCAAATTTTAAATGATAGTGGTAGGTACCTACTTGAATCATTTCTATTTCTATAAACAAAATTAAAAACTTGATACATATAATACGACTTATTAATTTGACATTTTATTGAAGATAAAACAGTAAGATTCGATTTTTCACCAAAATTGTTGAAGTGTTGGATTTACACCATAATTATTCAGATTCTTGTGATATTTTTTTTTTGTTTATAATAATATTAGATGATAATGTATTTTAAATGACCATCGATTCGATAAAGAGAAGAAAACCTGTTGAATCTGCTTCTTATTGCTTGATATTATCAAGCATATTGTGATTTAATCTTTAAAAAAAGTATTAAATAAATTAGACGGTTCCATTTCTACTGCCATTTAGGCCCCTAAAAATGTTGTCGCATATTGCAATTTAATTTTACGTCGGCCCATGAAATTACTTTTAACTTCCCTTAATTCCGAAGTTTCAGACTTTAGCGGTAATGGCATGAGATTTAAGGGCCCACAACATGAGGCTACCGCACCACAGATAATATAACTTAGCTAGACAACGCAAGTGCCATATATTTATTTATTTAAAACTTTATTAAAAAATACATCCCAACTACTATTATAAATGCGAAAATGAGTTTGTTTATTTGTTACCTCTTTACGCTTTATCTACTGAACTTCCTGAAATTTCGTGTATACATAGTTACTTAGTAGAAGTACTGAGAATTACATAATCATTATTACATTTCATCAAGGGAAAAAGCACTGTTCCCGTAGGAAAATAGCATTCTCTACCAGCATTCTCTTTTCTCGGTCTTAGGCAATCTCCATCCATTTCACACCTGAGTTGTATAAGATGAACGAGGCCTACACTCGTAGGGCTCAACCCTACGAGTGCGAAAAGCTGAAAAGAGAGAGAGAGCGCAAGTACTACTTCTAACTTTAACCAGGGTTTGGAAAAATAAATTAACTGATTCGACTTTCATCATCATCATTTCAGAATAAGTGGACATAGGATAGGCCTCTACCATAAACTTTCATATAGTCTTCTGATATTGTCAGACAAAAATGTTGGTGGATGTCCTATGCTGCTGGTACCTGGCCCTTATTCCAGAACCCTTTTACCCCAAAGCCCATTGGTGATTGAGCAACAGACATCCACACACACACATATACACTTATTTAAACTAGTAAAATAGTACTATTTGTTTATTAATTCCTTAATTATTGCCTCATCCCTTTTCCCCAACAGGCAGAGCATCGGCAAGTGTAAGAAATAAAACAAATAGTCTATCTAGGTATATCTCCGTTTTAGCTTGGCAAGGTCTAGTCTCCTGGGCCTATGATAAGGAATCTTGGAGTACCTCTTTTCACAAAAGTTCCCAAGATTCGTTTGCAATATTTTACTTCAAGTGAGCAAGATTATGAAGGCTGGAGGTGACATGATATCTATCTGAATATATATCTGTGTTCCACACAAAAAGATGTTTCGGCCGTTTTTATTCTTTCCCAGATAATAAAAGGGAAGTTTTAATTACGTTTGTATAAGATGTGGGATGCGGTCGTCGATTCTAAGCTTAACAAGTATTTCGGAAACCACGGACCAAATGGAAATAATTTTGCCAATTTATTTGGCTTTGTGCTACGTGTTAATGGTTTGAAACTTTTCTCTTTTTGCTTAGGTACCTACTGTTTTTTTTGTAAAGTGTCGACTTTATAGATTGTTATTTACTTTTCGCTGCTATTTTTTCTTTCCTTCAGTTCTTCTTTCGTCTTTTCAATGTTATGTAAGAGCTTATGATTCGAGGCTGTAAGTTTTTATACTACTTTTAACTATACTTTTAAGTTATACAAAATTAGTTTGGAATTATTCATCTTATCAATACTATAATATATCCATATTATAGGTAATCTGTTTGTGTACACTTTGACGTCTAAGCCACTGAACTGATTTTAATAAAATTTGCCATGAAGATAGTTGAAGATCCATGGTTAAATATTGACTTTTTAGGGTTCCGTACCTCAAAAGGCAAAAACGGAATTCTTATAAGATCACTTTGTTGCCCGTCTGTTTGTCTGTCTGTCAAACTTTTTTTTCTCAGGAACGCTTAAAGCTATCAAGTTGAAATTCATAGTGAATACACGGATGCACGGTCTCTTTCAGAAAAAAAAAATCCAATTTTTGCGTTAACCCGATCAGGAGATATTCCCGTAAATGTTGCGAATTTTTGCATATTTTGCGATTTTAGACAGCAATCAAAACCTATGGGGTACTTCCCGTTGACCTACAATTATGAAATTTGCCCAAAAGCAAGGCCTAATAGTACTTGTATAGGAATAAATCTGAAAGTTTTAAATATGTTGTTAGAAGTCTAAAAAAAAGTGTTACAAACTTATTTTTGCGCTCGATGTAGTATGAATCCTAGGGAAAAAAAAAGTTAAGTTTGTTTTGAAACTAGTTGGTCTTTCAGTTAGAGCTATAATGTGAGATGCTTTTTGTGTACGGACCCCTCGGTGCGCGAGCTTGACTCGCACTTGGCCGGTTTTTTTTAATCAACCGCTAAGAGGATCGGGGAGACAAATGAGAAATAGGTTGTGCAAACCCACAAGATTTGCCATCACTAGATAGATATAATATGATAATCAGGTAATTATTGAGATAACATTACTCGAGATGCTCCAAAATTATATTATATATATATCTAAAGGTTATACGTATTTTAAAAAAAAGCCAAGGAAGAATAAAAAAACAGTCTGTGATTTTTTTTCTGCCTATGGCCAATATGGCCATGGCCACTACATAAAAGATACACGTCAATTCATGTCAGTCACGCTAAGCGTATGGATCGTATGCAAACATGCAGGCCCAAGGATTAATAAATGTGTAGATGCGTCATTGGAAGTTATTTATTGATAGATAGATCAACACTTTATTGCACCATTTACAAAAAGAACAAACAAAAGAGACAAAATTAAATACAAAAATGAGCGCAAAGGCGGGCTTATCGCAAATGCAATTTCTTCCAACCAACCTTTGGTTATTGGGCTGTTGTTACCGCCACAATTAAAATTTGAAGCCTGCGAAAGTAAAGTAGCATATTTAATTAATAGCATCTTTTAACTTTGTTTGCGATAATACTGAATTAATATGAATCTGTATATTGAATCATCATTAAATAACAATTTATAATTTTTATTTTGTTTAAGCGAAAAAGAATATAATATAGACAAGAGAAAGTATAGAGTAAAATAACAAGATCCCAGCTGATATTATAAATGTGATAGTGAGTTTGTTTGTTTATTTATTTGATACCTCTTCACGTGTTATCTTCTGAACTAATCTACCGGAAAGTTTGGATACACATAGTTAGAAGTACTGAAAAGGACATAAGGTACTTTTCATCCCGGAAAAAAGCACTGTACCCGTGGGAAATTCACGCGGACGAAGCCGCGGGCAAAAGCTAGTAGTATCTAAATCCAATAAACAACAAGATATGTTATTAGCGTATCTACATACAAAATATCTCAAACAGACTTAAGTATTCCACAGCCTATATGTAGTCACGAATAGTCAGTCACGAATAATTCAGCCCACAATACGGTGGGCAGAATTTTTTAGCCTACAGCATCAGTGTATACCGTGCATGCTATTTGCCCGGCCATCCTTTTATTATGTAGGAGACCCTTTGTTTTATTGCTTTGCTCCTTTTGTAACTTTTTAATAATAACAATAAGAATGTGAATGTAGCGCTAGCATTAAATCGTGGCCCAACGGTCATCACTGTCACACCGGAGGTCTCGGGTTCGATTCCCGGTCGGGTCAAGATGGAAAATGATATTTTCCAGATTAGCCTGAGTTTTGGATGTTTATAGATCTATGTATTGGCTATAAAATATAGTATCGTTGAGTTAGTATCCCATAACACAAGTCTCGAACTTACTTTGGGGCTAACTCAATCTGTGTGATTTGTCTGTATAATTTTATTTAAGACTAGCTTTTGCCCGCGGCTTCGCCCGCGTGATTTTCCCACGGGAAGTGCTTTTTACCGGGATGAAAAGTAGCCTATGTCCTTCTCAGTACTTCTGACTATGTGTATGCGAAATTCCAAGAAGATTGGTTTAGTAGATAAAGCACAAAGAGGTAACAAACAAACAAACAAACTCACTTTTGCATTTATAATATTAGATTGGTCCCTCTGCGATGCTCCCCACCACTCGAGATACAGGTTGGTTCCTAGTTCGATGGTGGGTTGCTGACCTAGGGGACCGAACGGACAATACAGCATATTGCCATAAGCCTAATGTTATTTAGAAAATAATCAATAAATATATTTTTTATTTTATTTTATTCACGCCATTGTCTCACCTCTGAGCGGTTTCTTATTTGCTTACTCTTTCCACAGAGCATTAAGTCCCATCGGTACAGAACGAAACACCGGCATTGCGATATAATGTTACAGATTGGGCAGTGTCTATGAGACGTCTCATGCATAGGCTTATTATACAGAGTGACTTTTTAATCATTGGAATTCTTTCTACTCGTGAAAGTACTCCGAAAAACCAACTAAATCCGACTGAAATATTTCGCATACATATAGTTAGAAGCACAGAGAAGGACATAGGGTCCCTTTCATCCTGTGAAAAAGCACTGTTCCCGAGGGAAATTCACGTGCCCGAAGCCGCGGGAAAAAGCTAGTGGTCAAAGTCAAAGTCAATTTTTTTTTATTGAAACTTGGCCTTCAAAGAAGACTCTTTTTCACGTCGATAACTAATTATTTAATCATAATATATTATGTCTCAAAGCTACAAACTACTAGCATTTCGGAACGACCACTGCTGAAAAGAAATGCTGAAAGAAACTCATGAAACAGTCTTGGTCGCCTAGCATGCCAGAGGGGCTATTCATTAACTTTATACATACATTAGATTGTGTACAGTCAAAAATAAAATAAAATAAAATATTAGAAAAAAAAAAATATAATAAAACTTGTTATGTTTGTGATCAAGTAACCACAATGAATTGGTTAAGAACAAAAAATAAAATTCGAATAAGGATCGAAGCAGGATCCCCTGGCAACACCCGTTCACGAGTTGACGCAAGGGTCAGCCATCGCAAAGCTCAACCATAATAGAGGGAACCTTACGACCCGGCCCACGACGCCGTCAACAGTTTGAACATTTTAGAAAAATAAATACTTTCAGTCACTTGAAGATCACAATACACGAACATGTCATATATTTATTCCGATTTTTGTAGAACCTCGAGGACCCCAAATGCCGAACTTACCTAAAGTTTGAAGCAGTACTGTTTCTGGGTGTCTTACTTATTCAAACGGGTAGGAAATATATTCAAGAGTTGGACTGAAATGTTCTCCATTTAGGTGGAATGGATTTTTTTGGAACACCTATTTTTAAACGAGTTCAAATGGTTGTTGTTTACAGTCTATTTTATTGTTTTCGAACGTCTGTTAGCTAATACTCCTAAAAATCATTGAAATTTGATTTGCTCATATTTCAAATACCAGTAATAAATATTCTTTTATTGACTTCCTATTTTATTTGAAAATTAAAAACAATAAAATTTGCGTTTGTATTTTGAACAATTAATAGCATTTCAACCTACCCAGAGCAGAGGAGTCCATGGTAGGTAACTTTATGTAGAATTGTAGAGTTGAACCTTACAATGTACATATTTATTCACTGGCTGCGCTTCAGGGGTCTGTACTCACAAAATCACCCTTTTTGCTTTTCCAGGTATATTCTAACCATGTACCAAATTTCATCGAAATCCATCCAGTAGATTTTGCGCGATTGAAAAATCAACACAAATATTACAATTAATTAAAATTAATGTGAAGCAATGTCTACTAGTTCACCATAAGGATAACCCATGGAAGTAATGAGTACTTAATATTACAATTAGTTAAAATTAATAATAAGCACTGTAAGTAGTTCACCTTAGGGATAACCCATGGAAGTAATAAGAAGTTATACGTAAGTACTTATTGCTTCCATGGGATAACCTGAGAATGACATTGAAGCGGTGCATAATGAGCGATTTTTCTGACAGCTAATTAAGAAAAAAAACATGTTTGATCCTTCGATAGCTGATATAGGGCTCAAATTTGGATGGCGTGTAGAATTGCAAGTAAACAACGTGTGGCTATCTCAATGGTTTAATGCAGACTGAATTTAGACAAATATGACATGCATTTTTAATACGATTCAACAATGGATCGAACATGCCGCCCGCCGAAAGGGGCCTGACCCTTTAACTAAATATTAAAAGAAAAGTAAAAGTATTCATCAATCATAATGTAAGCTAGTAAAGTTACATATAGTTAAACTTCTTTTACATACTCAAAATTGAAAATAATGAAAATATTTAAGCATGAATACTTGCAAACATGAGGGTCAAAACAAAATTACAAATAGGCATGAACCTTTGGAAGTTACAAATTGGAATACTAACACTGCAATAATTGAAATTACTAATTGAATAAATCAATGAAAGTTATGAGTCTTGTGACTGATTGTCAGTAATAGGTAGGAAACATAATTTCGACACACATCTTCTGGTAGTCGTGTCGCCACTCTTAACGCTGTAAATTCGCGTGATATTATCGGATCCAGGATGCTTTGCGACTATTCGACCCAATAACCATTTGCCTGGAGGCAAATTATCTTGCTTAACCAATACGATGTCGTTAATCTGGAATTCTTCCTTTTGCTTGAGCCATTTAGGCCGTTGTTGAAGCCTGGATAGGTATTCCTGTTGCCATCTCTGCCATAAATCCCTCAGCAGTTTCTGCGTATATCGCCAGCGAGACAGATACGAAACATTCACATTTTTCAGCGCTGGTGTGGGTACTGCTGTTGGGGCTTCTCCAATTAAAAAATGGCCAGGCGTGAGTGGATTCAGATTCTCGACATCAGTATCATCAATAGGACACAAGGGGCGTGAATTTAAACAAGCTTCGATTTCACAAAGGAGTGTGGACATTTCTTCATACGTCAAATTGGTTGTAAGGATTCTTCGCAAGTGGTATTTTAGAGATTTCACGCCAGCTTCCCACAGGCCCCCAAGTGACGGGCTGTAGGCACAATTGAAGTACCACTGCGTGCCTTCTTGTGCCAATGAATCTAAAATATCTCCTTGGAACTCTAGTTTGGCTTCTTTCCATGCGTTTACAAGTTCCTTATTGGCTCCGACAAAATTCCTGCCTTGATCGCTCCACATTTTTGTGCATTTGCCTCGACGCGCGACGAACCGCCGAAACGCTCCGATGAAAGCCTCCGACGTAAGGTCTCCCACAAGCTCAAGGTGAATAGCCTTTGTGCACATACAAATGAAGATGCAAATATAAGCTTTGGTAGTCTTTCCTCCTCTACCCTTGGAAAACAGGACATTGTATGGTCCCGCGAAGTCGACGCCACTATGTAGGAAAGGGCGCGCCGGTGTGACTCTCGCCTGTGGAAGGTCTCCCATTAATTGAGTTCTAGTCTTCGCTCGAAGCTTGGCGCACACTAGACATTTATGAAAATACGATTTGACTGCTCCCTTGGCTCGTATAATCCAGTAAGTGGATCGTAAGTGACAAAGCATGAGTTGTATTCCTCCGTGTAGGGTCCTTTGATGAGCATCAGCGATGATGAGTGAAGTGAGAGCGTGTTTGTGATCAAGAATGATTGGATGTTTGTTGTTAAGACTGAGATTCGCATGTCTTAACCTGCCACCTACTCTTAATATGTTGTCATCGTCTAAATATGGGTTCAAAGATTTCAAACTACTAGTGTTCTTAACTTCTTTGTGTTTTCTAATATCTTCTATCTCTGTCGTGAAACTTTCCATCTGTGATTTTCTTATGCATAACTTCAATGCTTTATCTAATTCTTCTGTTGTAAAACTATCTTCCATATTGTCTATTTTCTTGAAATTTAAAAAATCTTCTGCAATATGAAATTGTTCTTTGTAATTCTGTTAGGTTGTAAAACTTTTCAAAAAATTCTGGTTTCTTTTCAATTTCTTCTATGTTTAATAAAACTTTTGTCTTTCGTTTCTCAATGTCAGTTTCTTTAATGTTGGGTCTTGTAAAGTGAATTTCCTTGTTTGCCAAAAACTTTGGACCGTACCACCATAATTGACTGCTCTGCAATTCAGACGTCGTTGCACCTCTCGAGGCGATGTCAGCTGGATTGTTTTCAGATTCGACGTGATGCCATTGACTGGCGTTCACGATGTCTAGGATCTCCACCACGCGATTTGCAACAAATGGCTTCCATCTATTTGGGTCGCCGAACAGCCAGGATAAAGTTATAGATGAATCAGTCCATGCGTATATTTGAGTCGATGGAATTCTCATGGCTTGGGCAGAGTGATGCAAAAGCTTCGATACCAACACAGCTCCACATAGCTCCAAGCGTGGAATAGACATTGGTTTCACTGGAGCTACCTTCGTCCGAGCAGCCACGATGTTTGTTCTTATCACACCATTTGAATCGATAGTGCGACAGTAGACTACTGCTGATATGGCGTGCATAGAGGCATCACTGAAACCATGTAGACTGACGTTCTCATTGACAGTGCTTGGTGTGTTGAGCCATCGTGTGACCTTGATGTCATTGACGTTAGAAACATCGCTGCGTAAGTCTCGCCATTGATTCTCTAATTCTTCGTTGATAGGATCGTCCCATCCGACACCAAGCAGCCATAGCTTCTGGACAAGTAATTTAGCTTTGACAACAATTGGAGCAATCCAGCCGAGTGGGTCAAATAATCTCTGTAGATCGGCTAAAATTGATCGTTTGGTAATATTTGTTAGAGTTGGCAGTGTCAAGTTGTAGTAAAAATCATCATCTCTCAAATTCCATGACAGACCTAAAGCTTTTACAGTGCCGTCCATTTTAAAATCAAGGCTTGCCTTTGCTGACCGCTTGTCTGGTTCAATTGATCTGAGGAATTCTGCGCTGTTAGAAGTCCATTTCTTGAGTGTGAATTTGCCTTTGCTTAAAATTGATTGGAGTTGTTTGCCGAGTTCAATGCCGGACATGACGTCATCGACGTAACAATCTTCTTTAATTATTCGAGCTGCGGCTGGATAATTTTCACCTTCGTCACGTGCAAGCTGTACGAGAGTGCGCACAGCAAGATAGGGTGCAGCAGACGTGCCGAAAGTTACTGTAAGGAGCCTATAATCTTTGATCTCATCAAATGTAGAAGTATTCTGTCGCCACAATACTCTTTGGAAATCAGAGCTATCTTTTGCAACCAACACCATTCTATACATCTTCTCAATGTCACTTGTAAAACAGACTTTGTGTAATCGCCATCTCATTATTATACTCCTCAAATCTTCTTGCAAAACTGGCCCGACGAGTAATTCATCGTTGAGTGATATTCCATTCTGTCCCTTGCAAGATGCATCGAATACGACTCGGGTCTGTGTAGATTCCTTGTCTGAGCGAATGACGGCGTGATGAGGCAGGTATACGGCCTTATTGGTAAGCTCGTTGACCGGTACTTCTTTCATATGCCCCAATTTTATGTACTCTTCCATTACTTCTGTGTAGGCTTTCTTCAATTCTTGATTGTTGTTTAATCTCCTTTCTAAATACTCTAACCTTTTCATCGCTATGCTTCGTGTGTTTCCTTCTACTGACTTTGGATTGTCTGTCTTGAAAGGCAGCTGAACTATGTACCTTCCTTCTTCATTTCTTTTGTGTGTTTCTTCGTAAATCTTTTCACAAATCTCTTCCTCTTTTGTAAGCTTTCTTTGTGTATTTGTATCTATTTCCCATAGCACTTTTAGCATATCTTCTACTTCTATTTGATTGTGCATGACTGTGATAGATTGTTCTGGTTGTGAATTATGGTCTACTCTTCCGAATAAAATCCATCCCAGGCTTGTGTTCTGCGCGCAAGGGGAACCTGGGGTGCCTTTGATTAAACCATCCTGTAGTATTTGAGCATACTCGTTGTGACCAAGAAGCAAATCTATTGAGCCGGGTTTGTAGAAGTTGGGGTCTGCTAGGGTGAGACCTGTGATGTGTGGCCAGTTGCGTTTCGTTATAGTGTGTTTAGGAATGTCAGTAGTCAGTTGTTTGTTGATTACGTACGCTTCTATTTGGAGGTTGAATTGAGAACACCTTGATGATACCTCGACCTGAACTACTTGGCTGATTTTAGACTTTATGGAACCCATTCCTAAAATGCTTCCTTTGACTGGATGTCTTCTGACCTTCAATGATTGGGCAGCTCGTTCCGTGATGAAACAGCTCTCTGAACCAGGGTCTATTAACGCCCTTAACACAGTAGTGGATCCTTCTTCACTTCGCACTGTAACTACTGCGGTCGCTAATAGTGCAATATTATTCTTGTTCCCCTGTGTGTGGTTGTGAGTGTGGCGTCAACACTGTGTTTACACTTGTCTCGACTTCTCTCTCTTCTACCGTGACGTTTGTAGATACCTTCGGTTGATTTTCACTATTTGATGGGCCTTGGGTATTTGTAGTTGATCTGGTTTGGTGTAGAAGAGTGTGGTGACGCTTGCGACATATTCTGCAGGAGGTAGATAGCCGACAACTCTTGACTGAGTGTCCAGGAACCAAACAGTTGTAACAGATGTATTTATCCTTCACATATTCTCCTCGCTGTGCTGGTTCCATTTTCCCGAAGTTCTTGCAATGACAAAGTCCGTGGTTGCCTTGACACATGATACAAATTTTCTCAGCAGTAGAAACGTGCAAAGAACGTTCTCGAACAAATTTCTGGTTTGATGAAGCAGGTGTAAGAAGCTCAAGCATCCTGAATGTGGATTCCAAAAATTTCATCAGCGTTGACAACGTGGGCAGCGTCTCACTATCTTCCTTACTGACTTGATCTTCCCACTCCTTATGTGTCTCGTTATCAAGCTTCTGTACGACTAAAAATACTATGAGTGGGTCCCAAGTGTCGGTTTTAATGTCTAAATTCTTGAGACTATTTAAGCACTCCATAGTTGTATCGTGTAGTGATTTTATCTGACTGGCGGTTTGATTCAGAATTTTCTTTTGATTACACAGGCGCTTGAACAGTGATGCGACAATAACCCGCTTGTTACTGTACGAGTATCTATCTTTTAAAATCTTCCAAGCTTGATCGTAATTATCCTCGGTAATTTGCACGTGTTTGAGTAACGCTTCGGCTTCGCCGGTAACGCTTGTCTTTAAATAATGAAGTTTTTGAACTTTGCTGAGTGATTTGTCAAGATGAACCAACGATGTAAACAAATCCTTAAAGTTTGGCCATTCCTCGTAGTTACCCGAAAAATGCAGGCAATTGAATGCGTGGGAGTTTAACTTGCGAACTAATAGTGGACTCGTCCTTTCTCGATATTCTTACGGGTGATGTTGGTGACAGAACTTGCGATAGCGCATCTTTAATGTCTGCCTTTGTTTGCATAAAAATTTCTTCACATGAACTGTAATCATCATTTTCAAAATAATCGAGATCTTTACGTTTTTCTCTGGGTACTAATTTCAACAAATTTCTATGCGCGTTTCTATAAGAAATCCAATACTCATCGAGACACTGAATACTTGCTTCTAAAGATCCCTTGGTTAAGCGTGCCTTGGGACACTTTTTTAAAGTTATCTTGCACCTTAACAATCCGTCTATATGCATCTTCTAATTCACTACATAATTGTTCACACGCTTCCATGGTGATTGCATAGGTCCTTAAAATTGAAACTTATACCACTGTGTAGCTCACAAAACGTAGAATAAAAGTCAATAATTGTCAAAATCCACACTAATTCGCAAATGTCCAAAAATTGATGATTAAATGTCCAAACCAATGCACGAGGCTGTTACGTAACTTGTTTACGACTTAGCGAGATCACCGGTACATTTTTTATATTCGCACTCCGATAAGCCTTTTGTTCTCGCGACGCCAGGTAGCCGATCCGGCGATGCGGCTCGATAGGCCACTATGATCCTTCGATAGCTAATAATAGGGCTCAAATTTGGATGGCGTGTAGAATTGCAAGTAAACAACGTGTGGCTATCTCAATGGTTTAATGCAGACTGAATTTAGACAAATATGACATGCATTTTTAATACGATTCAACAATGGATCGAACAATGTTTTTTTACTAAGTTTTATTTTTTTAATGAAATTTTGCTTTTGTATGGAACTTTTTCTCTCGCCTTTGCTTAAGTCATCTGTGAAGTCATCTGGAACTATTTTCATATTTTAATTTATATTTATTTTTAATTTGGGTCTCGGAAAATCTCTCATTCGTGCAAAGAAAAAATACACTACGTGAATCTATGGTTCCATGTTATTATAGTGCGAGCAAATTGTCTTTTTATTTTAACTTGTGTGAGAGAAATCGTAATGTCTACCTTAACTGTTGTAATAAATTGTAACAACTAAGATCTGGGTTTAGTTGTAATTTAGTATTGCTAGTTTAATTCTTGTATTGTTCGTGTAATAGTTTGAGAAATATTTAGCCAGAACGGTAAATATTATGTCAAGATATACGTTTATTGTCTCATTTGAAGACATTTCTGGTCCAAAAGTTTAAGGTTACATTCATCGAGATATTATTATGTACTAACGCACGTTACATTTCTCTATATATGTATAGGTTTTATTTCTCACTATAGAGAAATGTAACCTAAAATTCTAAGACCAGAAATCAAAATTCGAAAAATGTAACAGAAACTGTTATTATAACAAATTATCCTCCTTCTTTGGGCGTATTTCCTCATTGACTGAGGGTCGTGGTCATTATGTCGAATGAAACACACACAACGACTATCTTGGCAATGTTAATGGAGTGGTTTGCCATTGCCTTCTCCATTTCACACACTAGTTATCATCAACTACAGTGCAGGTTTCCTCACGATGTTTTCCTTCACCGGTAGCAAGTGGTGGTCGATGTAAACTACCATACATAAATCTGATTGGTATACAAACTCATGTAGGACGGGCAGTATTTGAACCTGCAGGCAGGCCTTCCCACTCGACCACCACCGCTTAAAAACAAAAACAAAGTCTGCAAATCAAAGCTTGAAACGACCAAGATCTTGGCATTGAATTCCTCATAGGATAAGAACAGTATATCTCCATTTAAAAGCAGCAAGATAGCTGTAAAGCGCGTGAATAAAACAGTAAGTGAACAGAATTGGTATTTAAAATATGCAAGAGGATGCGCGGGAGGCCAGCGTAATGGAATGTAAACAAGCTCGGACCCGTTCAGCGCTATGCTTTTGTTTTTAACTGCGTGATAAACGGACGTCTTTTGTTCAACTTTACAGCTAGCGCCAATAAGAATGTGATTGGTAATAAGTTTTATCGTATTTCTTCCATCTCCAACTTAGGTCTTTTTAAATCCGGCCCACTATGTATGACTATACAAAATTTATAACACTTTACCCGACCACCTACGGAATGAAAAAAAAGACACTATATTTCTTAGAAAATTTAAACTTATACTGAAAGACAAAAGCTATTATTCATTGGACGAGTTTTTTAACGATAAAGATATTGATATTCCCAAATAAATCAAAATCGGACATTTCACTATACATATGATGGAATCGAGGACTACTTAATTTTTGACTATTAAAATTATACTATTGAAAATTATCTATTATGACTACATTATAAACTGTAATAATTAAAATGGAAACCTAATCACAATTTCTTATTATAAATCCGCCTGCCGTTCCATCCTTCTCTCTCTCTCTTTAGTCGTATTTCCTCATGACTGAGGGTCGTGGTCATTATATGGAATGAAACACACACAACGACTCTCATGGCAATTTTAATGGAGTGGTTTGCCATTGCCTTCTCCATTTCACACACTAGCTGATAATCATCAACCAGAGTGCAGGTTTCCTCACGATGTTTTCCTTCACCGGAAACAAGTGGTGGTCGATGAAAACTAACATGAGTCAGATTGGTATACAAACTCATGTAGCCCGGGCAGGATTCGAACCTGGGATTTTGTATACACAGGCGGGCGCCCTACCACTCGGCCACCACCGCTTCATCCTTCCACGTTTGCTAATATCCGACAGGGTTCATATTGTACCTACCTAAAACCAGTTACTGTATTAGTAGTTATAACTGTATTGTATGATATGAAACACTAGTTGAAGCTAATGGCGAGTATGGTCATGTCAATGGGTACAATACTGTCATTTGAATTTAACACATTGACAGTGTACCATTTGATTGATGTCTGGACTCATAGGTCCTGCTATCTGGTGAATTATTTGAACTGCCCCATTAGAGAAACGTATACGCTACTAATTATGTCAATTTGCGAAATCGTTGATCTGATTTTTTTTATGTAAAAAAAAGGCTTATCTGCCCCCGACTGTATATTTGTGATGCATTTATAAAAAATAAAGTGAAGAAAATGATTTCCCTGAGAACCTTTGACCCTTCCTATAAATAAATAATTTAAAAACCTTCCTGATAAGAATAACATCTAAAAATAAATTGGTCCTGAACAGAACCGAGAGCAGAATTGCTATTTAAATTATGCAGGAGCGGTGGGGCAGGTGGGGGTGGAAGGAGAGGGGTAATCGAATGTAAACAATGACCAGCACAATGTTTACGTTTTGTTTGCATAGATTAATTAGTAAGTAAAAAAAAAGCTTTCACTAAGTGTAACCGATGCCGCTGCGATTTTTAAATGTTTATTTCTTAAAGGCTATCAGTATGCAATAGTTAAATTTTGTTTTTTTGTAACGGAAAGTACCTTATAGGTTTTGATTCCATTACGAAATTGTAAAATATGCCAAAATTTGCGGTCATAGATTTTGTCAATGATATTTATCAAATTTTACCGTTTCTAACTGACTGAGTGACTGACAAACAACGCACAGCCAAAACTACTGAATATAGAAAGCTGAAATTTGGCATGTAGGGTCCTTATGGAGTGGAAGCACCAAGAGAGGATTTCCCGAAATTCCCAAAGTCAAAGTCAAAGTTAAGGGAACAAAGTCCCGGGTCTATGCCAGTAAGTTATAAGTTAGATTTTTTCATAGCTGATAGAGATTATCTTGACCCTATCACAGACCCCTGTGACAGTTCATAGTACCCATGAACTTTTATACGGAATCCTTTGTGTGTAAATCTAACTCCTTCTAGGCCGGTTTTTTCGCTTGAGTCTGAATCGAATTATACCTAAAAGCATATTAATATTAATGAAAAAGTTTTATTTGTTCATTACATTATGAAGTTTACAACCAATATTAAGATCTGGGTTCCACAATAGGATTCCCTGTGTCGTAGATGGTCTCTTTTGTACATGTATTCCTTAAAACATTTTCAGATTCTGGCGAGTCTGGTTTCCGGTCTCCAGACCCAGATAAATCTAACAGGACAATAATGTATGAGACAACACATTGCCGCTGCGAATTCTCAGTAAGCGATGCGTATTTTTGGCTGGAAGCCATGGATGGTAGGCTCTTATTGGTACTATTGATAAGCCCTATCACTAAGAGTAGTTTACAAATACAAATATATTTATTGACACACAAAAGGTACATACATTTTAAGGATAACATGACGTAGTTTGGTTTGATAGAAACCAAAATTTCCACACTGTACTATATAGATCACATTGTACTGGTTTTAGTTTGGTAAGCATCATTTATGGTGCGAGTTATTACCAAAGATCTGGCTATCTTTACCAAAAAAAAATTTTGTTCGACAGGCGTCGTCTCCGGCGGGAAGCTGACCTAACACCGCGCCACCAATACCCAAGATTACGTAACAAATAATGTTAATATGTGTATAGTTTTTTACATAATATGTATGTTGGTCTGTAAGGACTATTATACAATGCCTACTCGCCCCAAAATGAACTGATTTATTTTTTGAGATTTCAGAAATGATCCCATACAAAAATTGTTCACATTAATGAGTACTTTTCTTTTGAAGTGTTGATCTATCTATCTATCTACTTTTACTAGTAGAAATTTAGCCAATCATTTTGAATTCACCCTGTATATAGCATCGGCTGCAGTCTCGACCTCATATAAATGAAATACTAACAGATACAAAGGGAACTATCGAAGATGTTATGCGTTTTGGGGTAACTCATTGCGAACGAACGGAAGCGAGGAGTATCTTGGCAACAGACGTGTAGCTCGCAGGAAACTTGGTCTGTATCAGAACACAGAATCACCCAAATTGGAATATTATTTTATTGGGAAAGAAACAATTGAGCAAAACTTCCCGGTGTGATTATATTCCTCATGGTAGAGGGTCGTGGTCGTGGTCATTACGTGGAATAAAATATAAGCAACTACTTTCATGGTAGTGTTTGCCATTGCCTTCTCCATTTCACACATTTGTATATAATAACATCAATTAGAATGCAGGTTTCCTCTCGATGTGTTCCTTCACCGGAAGCAAGTAATGGTCTTAGAAAACTGGTATAAATAAGGCAGATTGGCATAAAAATTCTTACAAGAAACAAGTAGAATTCGAATCTGGGACCATTCGACCACACACCGCTTGAATCGAACCATAGACAGAAAAAAATCATTCTTGAAAAAAAAGTTCTAACTCTTTGGATCGAACATAATATACTGAGGTTTACTTAATTTTCCATAAAATAGTAATTTGTAAAAACATTTAAATGTAAAATTAGTAAAAAATTAATTAATAAGTTTTAATTATTATTCGTTGGCGTGAATTTTTTGTAGCACTTCGTAGTCGACTCCATTGCTACGCAGCAATGTGCGTGTGCTACGAGAACTACGGTATCGTAGGCGTCGTAGCAGTGGCGTAGAATTCGTAGACAAGAGCTACGAAAGTTCGTCCGATGTCCGATGCCCATACTATTGCATAATTTTCTTATACTATTGAGTCCAGTTTTTAGTCGCATAATATGTATTGTGAATTAAAATGCAGGTTTCCTCACGATGTTTTTCTTCACTTAGAGTACTATTCATAACTACTACGAAATTATTTACACTCTATTTGTGAATTGTCCTCAAACAGGTAGTTAGAGATCAAACACGGCTTTGATAGTGCCGTTGGTAATTAATATCTTTGAACTATTTAAGCTTCATTAAACGGAGACAGTTCGAGAGCTTAATCACTGTTTGTATGTTTGTGCCGCGCAAACAGCCTCGACCCATTACAGCATGCAATGTTTAACCTACGAAGTTGTAGTGAAAATTGCGTATTGTGTGCATTATTGCGTGTTGTGCTGGCTGCCGCTAGATGGTGGTAATTTAAATCACGTAAGATAATGAGTGATTTTCTGACAGCTAAATTAAGAAAAAAAATCAGTATAAAAACAGGTGGCGTTTTATAAAAGCCGGGCTGGCTGTATTTTTATTATGCGCTTTTTATGTCAACCAGAGGCAGAAAAAAAAACACATACCAGTTTGACAGTTACACAAATCACAATATTGACACTTTTTTGATGTTTTTTTTTCATTAGATTTTTTGATTTTTTTCATTTCAAAAAATGTCAATCCCGTGCTTTTTTGCTTTTTCTATGGACTCGCCTTTTTACTAAGCGCCATCTAGGAAGTCATCTGGAACTATTTTTTTTTAAATTTGTGTCTCGGAATATTACTTTACCTATAACGCCAGTTTAAAAAAAAATTAGAGCGAGCTTTAGCCAGTATTTAGTGTGCCAGTATAATATAGCAAACCTCTTGCTTCGAATCCACCAAGTCGATAAGGCATCCCTGCACAGAGAGTTCCGTACGTAACAAGTTTTGCCATCGTTTTGACCTCCTTGTACGGTACAGTCACATCGTAAGTCTTTGAAAGCCCTTAACAATTTAGAGTAATAAAATGACGTCATTTTCGTCTATTAAAGACATATCTAGTGCACTTCTATGTATAATTTATTCAATATTATCTATACATAAAATATTTAAAAACATACTAGTGTAACGTACAGTGTTCAATATATTATCACCTAGTTTGCATGGTTCTGAGGCATGGTTTATGCAAGCGTCTGGACAAAGATAGAATATCATAAACTATCGAAAGTATAGAGAATAGCCGTAGGCTTCATGCAAAGCAGAGTTTGATAACGGTTGGTACCGAAAGCTTATATGGCTGTAGTATTTTCAATTAATTTAAAAATAAATTGCACATTTAGTGCGGTTCACACATCATCACTTTTTGAAAGTCCCTAGAAATTTAGAGTAATAATGTAACGTCATTTTTTCTATTAAATGCATATCTAGTGCACTTCTATGTATACTTTATTCATTATTTTCTATATGAAACATGTTCAATTTGTTCATATAAAATATTCACGCGTCGGAGTGCTTGCACCTGACTAATTAAGCTTGTTTGTTGGTTTACTGCGAATTATTACTATAGCTACTTAGTATACATGAGATATATGCAACTGTTGTAATTGTGCAGAGCAACTACGCTCTGCTGCCAGAAAATGTGCGCAGAGAATCCGGACAAACGAAGCGCCGTGAACCTCTTCACCGAAAAAGACCAGATTTTAAGTGGAGACCTATAGGTCCCCAAAAAAGCCCGATGATACCCGACGGTAAAGATTATATACGGCACTGCGTCTGTCCGACTAGAGCTTAAAACCTAACCTATACGCAGTCTGCTACCACTATAGCTTATAAAGGGAGCTATAGAACCCTATGTACTAATAACTAAGTAACTAAAATTCAAACCACTTACCAAACTGAATCTTCTTAATCTTCGGATCCAACTTCGAGTGTCTTCGGAAGAGGAGGGGGTTGTTCCCTAAATCACCCAACCTACCCCGAGATCTCTTCCCCAGAATAAATACGTAGGTTTCTTCCAGCAGTTCCACTCGGCGACGGGATTCGGCGTCTCCAGGCAGCCACGTTTCGCATCTCACAAGAAACAGTCACAATAACAGGGTTTTTCACAAACACGAACGTTCAATAGTTATTTAACAAAAGGAAGCTCACAATTATAACTCAAATCAGTTATTACAAACAAAATTAACGCCACGCCGCGCGGCTTCAAAATGCAACAACCCAAGATGGTGGCTATATCACCGCGATATTTCCTGCGACACAGCCTCGTGCACGCGCGTTCCAAACAATACTGAATTCAAAATGGTCGCTCGCGACTGCCGACGCCGGCCGAGCGGGCGACGACGCTACTAATATGAAACTACCGCACGCGCTAGAATATTACGGCGGCGAACGGACAAAACAACATAGATTTTATTACAAACATCCCCCCGTCCCGGTCTGAGAAGCAGACCGCTAGCTTACTCTACGGGAAGGCGGGCGAGAGAGGTCACAGCTCTCCTCAAAATCGAACCGTCGACCAACACCTCAGCCACACGCGGAGTGCCATCTCCGCCAAGAATCAAACGTAATATGCGAGCTCGTCGCCAAAGCAATGAGGGCAAATTTGCCTCTTTTAACAATACTAAATCACCCTCCCTGGGAGAGCTCAGTCCTGTCTGTCCACTTCACTCTTTGCTGCAGCAAATGCAAATATTCAAGCGACCAGCGACGCCAAAAGTCCTGGCTCATTTGCTGCAACATTTGAAAACGCGACAACCGATATACGCGTTCATCCTTCCACGGGTATTCGGGCAGGGCATTCAACGGCCCTTCCACCAAAAAATGACCAGGGGTGAGAGCTTCCAATTCAATTCAATTCAAATAATTTATTGCTTTTCACATTGTACAGTAGTTACATAAAGGTTACACGTCACTACAAATTTTAGGTACAATGTAAACCCTGTCGGGCATTGCAATTAAAATAGAGAGGAACGGCAAGCGGATTGTTAAAGATTTTACAATTTAAATATATAATTATGTAATAGTTATCGTCAAGTTATTATTAGTTTTAGATTTAATAATATTATTAATAGAATTTAAAATGTTAATTTTTTAATTATATGTCGTTAAAATATTCGTCCAACGTGTAAAAACATTTATTTATTAAAATTAATTTAAGTTTTTTTAGAAATGAAGAATATTTTTCTTCATTCCTTAAATCGTCAGGTAGGGCATTATAAATTTTTATAGCCATAGATAGTGGCCCCGAACTAAACAATTTTAAATTAGATGTCGGTATTACTAATTTGTTTTTCCTCCTAGTAGGATAACGTCGCGGTAAATCGTCCTCTTTTGTAAATAGTTGAGGATATCTTCGTACAAATTTGCACGCTTCTAGGATGTAAATCGAAGGTAAAGTTAATATCTTTAAGTTTCTAAAATGCGGCTTACAAGTCTCTGTCTGTTTAATATTCAAAATTATACGAATACATTTTTTTTGTAATATAAAAAGTGTATCTACGTCAGTGCTATTTCCCCAAAGAACTATTCCGTATGTCAGCCACGAATATGCATACGCGTAATAAGCTGTAATGGCGGTTTTCTCACTTGTTGTCATTTTGAGTTCTCTGAGTGCGTATGTAAACGACGACAGTTTGGTTGCTACTTTGCTCACGTGCGCTTTCCAGCTCACACTTGTGTCCAACATTAAACCGAGTAATTGGAATGTACTGACGGTTTCAAGGATTTTTCCCTCATATTCATATTTTATACAAAGGGAGGATTTTTGATATGGTCTAAATTCAATTATTTTTGTTTTATTAAAATTAATTTCTAAATTATGGTCCGTAAGCCATTTAACTACTGAGTCCATGATTTGTTTAAGTATTTCATTTAAATCGTCAGGTTTCGAACAAGGGGTCAAAATTGAAACGTCATCAGCAAATAAAACGCACGTCTGATTCATTATTTTAGGCAGGTCATTAATGTAAATAAGGAAAAGTAAGCATCCGACCACACTTCCTTGGGGGATAGACCAATTCATGAGCTCCATATCAGACCTTACTCGTGAGATCGTCCCTGTCCCCTGGTCAAAGTGTTCGATTTCCACATATTGCTCCCTATCCTGCAGATATGATTTGAACCACGAATGAGCAACTCCTCTTATTCCTACCCCATACAGCTTGTCCAGAAGAATGTTATGCTGGACCTTATCGTACGCTTGCGTCATATCTAGCATTATACCTACCGCATACTTTTTATCATTTAGAATATTTAGGACTTCGTGTATAAATTTAAAAGTCGCCAGTGTGGTTGAACGATTTTTGCGAAAGCCATTTTGGCAATCATTGATGATGTTATATTTTTCACAAAATTGATGTATTTGGATACACGCGGCTTTTTCGAAGATTTTTGATGCTGTGCATGGTATAGCAATAGGGCGAAAATTTTTTGTGTCTGTCTTTTTTCCTTTTTTATGGATTGGTTTGACAAGGGATTTTTAAGCGGGTGGGGAATGTGCCCTCTGTGAAAGACTGATTTATAAGCAATGTCATTGGCAAAGTGAGTTCGTCTGCACATTCTTTAAATAAAATTGGTGGTATATCGTCAATGCCGTGGCTGTATTTGCTGTTTAGTCCTCGCAGTAATTTGTTTACCTCTGTTAGGTTTACCTGGCGGAGGTACATCGAGTTGTCAGGTGAGTCTATCACGGGTCGGCCGCGCGGCGGCTGCGTTGCATTGGGAATACCCACGGATGAAAAATAATTATTAAACGCATTCGCGACGGTCTTTGGTTCTGACGTAAGTTTATTGTGGATGTTCAGTCGGATATTTTGAGTTTGATTTTTTGGATTTTTATTTGTTCGCTCTTTTATAATATTCCACATTGTTTTTACAACGTTATTGGACTTTCTTACGTCATTTATATAAACAAGTTTTTTAGATTTAATTAGGGTTCTTTTTAGGGTGTTTTCATAGTTCTTATAATATTTTCTCAGTATTTTATTTTTTGAGCTATTCACTAGTATTTTTAGTAGTCTTTTATTCTTACAAGATATTTTTAACCCTTTGGTTAGCCATTTACGTTTTTTGTTTGAGTATATTTTTATAGTCTTTTTCGGTATGCATTTATTCAAAATTACTTTCAAGGTATCGTCAAATTGATTATAATTGTCATCTATATTATTGTCAATTTTTATTATGTCATTCCAGGATATATTTTTTAACTCTGATTTAAATGATAGAATATTATTTTTATTAAATGATCTTTTTTCTTTGCGCCATGTTGATGGTCTGTCTTTTATTAATAAATTTAGTTTAATCGTCACGCCCTTATGGTCAGAAAAACCAAGATCTAATACTTCAGATTTTGTATTATTCTCCTCAAAATTCGTGAATATTAGGTCAATACAAGTTGATGTAGTTTTCTTTTTTGTTTTTATTACGCGCGTTGGATCCCTTATTTGACATGTAAAATTATACTCAGCCATCATATAAAGTAATTTTTTTGATTCATTGTCATCTTTTAAAACGTCAATATTAAAATCTCCTCCTATTATTATACGATATTTATTACATTTTTTCGTCAAATATATTAAAATAATTTCTAATTGTGCAATAAATTCATTTATCCGTTTGTCGTTCCAATACAAAGCTATTATTATTAAATTTTGGTCACTTAATTCTACGGCACATAATTCCACAAGAAATTCAATTGACATGTCCATAATATCCACTCTGTCGACGTAGTCCATATCGTCACGTAATAGTATGCAGACCCCTCCGTGTTCGTAGTTCCGTCGGCAGTATGCAGTTGCTACGCGGTAATGATTGAAGTGTATGAGCCCAAGTTTATTTTCCGTTAGGAATGTTTCTGTTATGCAACAAGCGTGATAAGTGTTCTCATTTTGATCTAAAAAGGCTTCAAATATCGAGCGTTTGTTCCACAGGCTTTGCATATTTTGGAAAATTATATTTAACTCATTTAAGTCCAAGGTCCATTAAGGTCCAAGTCATTTGGATCTGGAGATAGCGGACAGAGAGGACGAGAGTTGAGGACCGCCTCAACTTTACAAAACACTGTGGCCAGCTCTTCAAAAGTTAGAGCCGTTTCTCCGATAATGCGGCGGAGGTGGGTCTTTGCGGATTTCACAGCCGCTTCAAAAATCCCTCCCCAATGGGGGCAACTTGGGGGACTAAACTTCCAGGTTATTCCCCTTTGGGCAGCAATTTGACTTAAACTAGTACAATTTTTATCAAAAAACACAGAAACATCCTTAAGATAATTTACAGTTCCCTTATAGTTTGTGCCATTATCAGACCTAATAAGGGAAGGTAGACCTCGACGCGAAACAAAGCGATCCAACGCGGCGACGAAGGCCTCCGTAGTCAGAGCCGATACCACCTCCAAATGGACAGCCTTGGTGGCCAAACAAACAAATACACACAAATAGCCCTTCACAATACGGGCATTACGAAAGGGAGAAGCCTTGATCGAAAAGGGACCGGCAAAATCGGTTCCAACGCCGTCAAACGGTCTCGAAGGTCGGATTCGATCAGCGGGCAAATCACCCATCTGTGGTTGCATCGTGGATGCCTTCAACCTATAACATGCAATACATCGAAACAGGACACTACGGATTGCTCTTCGGGCAGACAAAATCCAAAACTCGCGTTGCAAAATAGCCAACAAAGCATTGCACCCAGCATGGGCGTTACGAATGTGTCGATCAGACACCAAAAGCTGCACCAAGGGTCCGCCCTTGGGCAACAACAGAGGATGGCGAGTCTCATATGGAAGATCCGCCTTCCGGAGCCTGCCTCCAACCCGAAGAAGCCCATCCGAGTCGATGTACGGGTTCAAACGAGCGACCGCGCCCTTCAACTTAGCGCGTCCGTCGCGCAAAATACGAAGCTCTGACTCAAACCGTCCGGTCTGCACGACACGGACCCAATGCAACAATGCGCTCCGGCGCTCTTCTGCACCTGCAATCGGCTCCAACCGCTTTGCCTGTGGGTTTCTACAATTATGTATGAAACGCTTAATCCAACTGGTAACACCCAGAAGCTTATCCAGACTGCTATACCGAGCAAGTAGCCAATCCGGCTCCGACGTCGTCTCAGCGACTACAGCATGTACACGGAGCCCAGTCAAACTCAAAGAAGTAACATCTGTCTGACAGACAGGCCAAGAAGTTTCTGATCCCATCAGCCACTCTGGACCCCACCAGAGCGGGTGTGACACCAATTCTGGTGCCGTACAACCTCGGGAAGCACAGTCCGCTGGGTTAAGCTCTCCCGGCACATGTCTCCATGTTATATCAATTCCGATATTCTGGATTTGGGAAACCCGATTTCCCACAAAAACCTCCAAGGTATGTGGGGCCGCGCGCAACCATGCAAGCGCGACCTGGCTATCCGACCAGGCGAAGATGTCCCGTATCTCGACCGTGGCCGCCAGCTCACATGCAACGTGATGCAACAATTTAGAGAGAAGGTGAGCTCCACTCAACTCAAGCTTGGGAATAGTCAGCCTAGTCCTGATGGGGGCGACCTTGCTCTTCCCTAACAAAAGCGAGACATTGACCCGGCCATCGGCGTCAACTGTCCGCATATAGACTGACGCGGCATAGCCTCGCTCCGACGCGTCACAAAAGCCATGCAGGCTGGCTCGATATTTCCCGGGGGGCAATATTCGACGAGGCAAGGCAATCCGATTGACTTCCTTAATCGATGAAAACAACTCGAGCCAATCATCCAATGGAGAGCCAAACAGCGGCTCGTCCCACGAGACGCCCAAAGTCCAAAGTCTCTGAAGAAGACACTTTGCAGAGAATATCACTGGACTGATCCAACCGCTTGGATCAAACATACGGGCTATTACGGACAACACCGTTCTCTTAGTCCAGACCTTTGGTATTTCCAAGTCCACTTGGAATGTAAAAATATCGGTTAGCGGCTGGTACTGCATGCCCAGCACCGCTATCCTGTTGGGATCATCCACATCCTCAAACAGGTGAGGGTTCTGTTGGTGATCCTCCGGGATCCCTTCTAGAACTTTAGGCTCATTAGACAACCACTTACGTAGCTCGTAGCCACCTGTCTTCAATATTTCAATCAATTCATCCCGCAGTAGGAGGGCCTCCTCAATACTTTGGGCTCCGGTGCACACGTCATCAACATACAAGTCACGTGACAGCACGGAAGCCCCACGGGGAAAGCGGATCCGTTCCCGCTCTGCCAATTCAAGCAATGATCTGATGGCGATATAGGGACTAGATTTCAAACCATACGTGTTTGTGTTGAGTTCATACACCGTCACAGGATCCTCAGGGCGCTCACGCCAGAGTATCAACTGGAATCGCCTGTCCTCAGGATGTATGACTGTCTGGCGGAACATCATCCGGATGTCCGCACCAAAAACCACTTGATGTCTTCTAAAGTTCAAGATGATGTCAATTATGTCCCTATGCAATTTGGGACCCGAATGCAAACACAGATTCAACGAAACCCCGTTCGAAGTGGGTGCGGACCCATCAAAGACAGTCCGCAACTTGCCCGTGGAGGCCTTCACCACCGCGTGGTGGGGCAAAAAATAATGCTCAGTTGAGCTCCAATCAACTCGAGCCGGAGACATGTGACCCAAATCCTCGTACTCGCGCATAAATTCAATATATTTATCGCGAAGTACGTGGTCACGCTGCATACGTCGCTCCATGGACAGCAGTCGTTTCTCCGCAAGCGCCCTACTTTGCCCTAGGCTAGGACGAGAGGCAACAAAGGGTAACCTAGTTACAAACCGACCGGAGGGCAACCTCTCCGTGGTCGATCGAAAAAGGGCTTCGCACTCAGCGTGTTCCGGATCCATCCTGGAACTCATAGGTGGCTCCTCCACCTCCCAAAACCTTTGCATGGTCTTGGCCAAGGACGCAGATGCGACAACCGGTGGCTCCTCCGCGGTGCCATTATCAAACACAGGGCCCATCAGGGCAAAACCAAAAATCGTAGACACTGCCATCAGTGAAGACGAACCCAGAGCCTTCTGTGTACCCAACAAAATCCAACCCAATACGTCCGAGCCCAGGAGCAAGTCCACTGGGCCGGGATGAAAGACAAAGGGGTCGGCCAAATCCAGACCCGAAACCAAAGACAACACACCCGGCGGTATGTCTGTCGAGGGTGCCAACCCGCAATGGTATCCATTACCATAGCCGAAGTCGTGATCCTCATTGTGGAGGACTTCAGCGAAGAAAGGTGACAAGTGTCTGGCCCGTCAGACACTTCACTTGTATGCCACCAACTCCAAGAAGTGGCACAGGCGAGTCTTCCACGACTAAACCTAACTGGTGTGCCACTCGAGTGGTAACCAAACTGCTTTGAGCCCCTGAGTCCAACAGAGCTCTCAAATTAATGGCTTCTCCCCCACGACCCCATACGCGGACCACCGCGGTAGGGAGTAGAACCGTCCGCGGCTCTGTCCCAGCAAGGGAGCAAGCTAGTTACGGGCTCCCCACTCTCTCCAAACCAGGGGCGCGCCACTGACCCGGATAATATGGCGGGCGAGTGCACATCCCCATCTGAGGGGGGGCATAACCCGCGGCCCGGCCATACATATGGTACGGCGGGTGGTACTCCAGCCGTGGGTACTCGTGCAGCGGCGGAGAAAACCGCTGCGGCTGCATGTGTTGGGTATTGGTAACCCGCGTGGAGGGGTGTCCCCACTCTCACGTCCGATCTAGGGCCCCCGCCCATGGGGGCCCTATCCGGGGCCTGGCCAGCCACATACTGGCCATGACCTTGGGGCGCGTGGTCCCGGTCCGCCAAGACCCGCGCCGGTACGCGACCCCCCTCCCGAGGGGGGGTGCGACGAGCGAAGCCGCGTCCTCCATCCGATGGTGGAGGGCTTCGCGCAGGAGCGCCCCCGCCCATAGGGGACCCCTGCCTCAACAACCGGGGGCCATCCCCGTTCCGGTTCATGCAGAGCATCACGTGGTGCAGCCCACGGCATGCACTGCATGGTATGGCCCTGGGACAGTCACGTGCATAGTGACTGCCCAAACAGTAAAAGCAAAGTTCATGCCGCTTTGCCATGCGGCGCCTATCTTGTACTGGCAGTCTCTGCCAGTCCCTGCATTGTAGCAGGCTGTGGCCCATCCGGCCACATTGCAGGCAGTCCGCGTCCCTCGCGACTGCTGCCGTGTGTGCAACCCGCACACCAGCTCCACGCGGTGGCGGTTGCCGTCCCTGTTGGGGCTTCCCTCGCCATGAGGGTTCCAAGGGCCTACGTTCAGGCGCTCTGGATGGCGCTGAGTCCGTCATGGTATTCTCAGCAGCCCGTGCCTCAAACTCCAAAAACTTCACCAAGTCAGTGAATGTTGGTAGGGTGGTGCTATCCCGCTCCGCATTTTCGCGCTCAAACCGCGAGCGGATGTCATTGGGCAATTTGCCCAATACAATGTGCACCAACAAAAAAGACCATTGGTCCACCGGCAGCCCCAGTGTGCGGAGCGCGTTACAGGCCACTGTAACGGGCGTGAGCAACTGCAGGCGCAACTGTGCCCTGTTGGCCACCTTGGGCAGGGCCATCAACTGTGCGGCGTGCGCATCCGCTAACAAACGTAAATTTTGGTAGCGGGAGTTCAATAACTCCCAAGCCGTATCGTACTGGTCGTCCTCCACCCGGAGGTGCTGGATGAGCGACCGCGCTTCATCCTCCAGAGTGGAGAGGAGGTAGGCCATCTTCTGGGCCTTCGACAAATCCTGTCGTGCTACGACCAGGGACTCAAACATATTTTTATATGCCACCCACTCCTCCATCCTACCCCCAAAGTGGGACAGCTGAAGGGTGGGGAGCCGACCAGTAACCGCTGGTCCTTCCTGTCTAACAGGTGTGCGAGGGGCTGGTCCGCCAGCCTGTCTCGCCCTTATTGCGGCCGCCGCCTCCACGATGTCATCGTGCAGACTCAGGATCTGGTCCAGGTCCGCCACGTGACCTGCGTAGACCTCCGGGGTAAGGTCGGCTTCGGTAAGCGCCGCCATGGCCGCTTCCGCGTTGTTCAATCGTGAGCGGAGCTGATCCGCTCTTTCCAGTATAGCGGCCTCCCTGTCCTTCCGGGACAGGAGTCCACCGGCCGTCACAAACCATCTCAATTCGTTGGCGAGTGTCGCCCTAGCATTGGAGGCCTTCGCCATCGCGTCAAGTCACAAACAAAAAATAACAAAAGGTAAATAAAAAACAACAAAATCAAACAACTACACGAAGAACCGCGGTAGGTATGAGAATGGCACAAACCCGGAACGCACGGTACAAACCGCAAACAAATACAAAAAGGTTACAAATATTCTTATACAAACAAACTAAGAAAAATCTAATAATTTTTACAAACAATTAATTATTTTTTACAAACGAACAAATAGAGGGTAGATAAACTACGCTCTGCTACCAGAAAATGTGCAGAGCAACTACGCTCTGCTGCCAGAAAATGTGCGGAGCAACTACGCTCTGCTACCAGAAAATGTGCAGAGCAACTACGCTCTGCTACCAGAAAATGTGCAGAGCAACTACGCTCTGCTGCCAGAAAATGTGCGCAGAGAATCCGGACAAACGAAGCGCCGTGAACCTCTTCACCGAAAAAGACCAGATTTTAAGTGGAGACCTATAGGTCCCCAAAAAAGCCCGATGATACCCGACGGTAAAGATTATATACGGCACTGCGTCTGTCCGACTAGAGCTTAAAACCTAACCTATACGCAGTCTGCTACCACTATAGCTTATAAAGGGAGCTATAGAACCCTATGTACTAATAACTAAGTAACTAAAATTCAAACCACTTACCAAACTGAATCTTCTTAATCTTCGGATCCAACTTCGAGTGTCTTCGGAAGAGGAGGGGGTTGTTCCCTAAATCACCCAACCTACCCCGAGATCTCTTCCCCAGAATAAATACGTAGGTTTCTTCCAGCAGTTCCACTCGGCGACGGGATTCGGCGTCTCCAGGCAGCCACGTTTCGCATCTCACAAGAAACAGTCACAATAACAGGGTTTTTCACAAACACGAACGTTCAATAGTTATTTAACAAAAGGAAGCTCACAATTATAACTCAAATCAGTTATTACAAACAAAATTAACGCCACGCCGCGCGGCTTCAAAATGCAACAACCCAAGATGGTGGCTATATCACCGCGATATTTCCTGCGACACAGCCTCGTGCACGCGCGTTCCAAACAATACTGAATTCAAAATGGTCGCTCGCGACTGCCGACGCCGGCCGAGCGGGCGACGACGCTACTAATATGAAACTACCGCACGCGCTAGAATATTACGGCGGCGAACGGACAAAACAACATAGATTTTATTACAAACAGTAATAATTGGAGGTATTAAAACATGAATCTAGTAGTAAGAATGTGGCTGTTTGATGAGTAAACCCCTTTGCGTAGATTGGAGCGAAAAAGCAAAAGAATCAATACTTATAAAAAAACTGTAACTGGTTTGTGTCTGTACATAAGAGATATACAAGAAAAAACAAAACAATTTTTTTTTGAATTTTTGTCTGCCTTTCTTTTTTTTTTCTTTCTTTTTGTACGTGTATCACGCAAACACTACTGGACCAAATTTAATGGGGTTTTAACTGTAGTATCATAGAAGGTCTAACTTAAAATCTAGCATAGGTTTCATCTTGATACGCCGCCACAGAATTAATATTAGTACTACGTATAGAAAGGAAACTCCCTGCCCCTCCCGCAATATGGCACCCCCCCGCTCCTTCCGCACTTCTCCCCCGTTCTTGTGTAACTGTGGGACGTTCGACTATGAAAACGCACACATTGACGTGTTACTGACGTGTTCACGGATATACAGTTTCATTTGTAGTAGTAGTAGGCATATTTGACGCGCCGTTTCTATGAAGCGCCCGCCCTGTGACGACGCTTAGAACCTAAGGTATTAACTATAGTAAATTACGCATGGACAAAGTCGCGGGCGAAAGCTAGTCTTATAATAAAATGTTGTACAGCATTATAACACTCATTTGGATGATATTAGATAAATTAAATCAAGGCTTTCCACATCGATTTGACTTTATTTTACACAATTTTATATAGATTTGTATAGGTTACTATAGTCTGGGCTATGGTCCAATACATCGGGCATTCGATATTCGGTTATTCGCCAATACAGTTGACGGATATACGGACGGCGAATACGAGTACAGTCAGGCGAAATGCCTACGTGTCATTCAATAAATCAGAACCTGTCATCGCCGTTGACTAATTGCGCGCAACGACTCTCGATTGATGGCGGCTGCTTCGAAGCCTCATACAGTTTAGACATCTACGTATAGATACATTGAAAATTCGACTCTGTTACCACCACATAGAGATGTAGGTTCTTTTGGTCGTTTCGTACATCGCATAGATATTTAGGCTCTTTGGTCGTTTCGCACCACAAGCGATTATCCAGATACCTTGGGCCATTCGTATCACTACGAACGCTATTCACAGCTTGTTTTAATACATAGTAATGACAAGTTATTGCTAGTGGGTGGAAAGTTAAAGGAAAAATAAAGAAGTTTATTTTGCTTAGAACAAGTCATAGAATAATATTATACATGCGTTATATATAAAATAGGATTGTATATACTAATATAAGTAGAAGAAGTTATAATGTTAATTAAGCTGTGCCACAGAATTTTGCTCCCGTGGGAATTTCACAGTTCTAGCCTATAGCTTTTTTCATGAATGTGGCTACCATACAAAGTAACATGCTATTTAAAAATAAAAAACACAACTGACAACTTACATAGCCTATGACACTCGGAGGAATGCAAGGAATCTGACAATATCTCTCACACGAAAATCTGTTAAGGCGTTTAGGACTTATGGTGGAATAAAGAAACTTACATACCTACATACATGAATCCTAAAAACATAACCCTTCTTTTTTGGTCAGTCGTGTAAAAGTTTCAAATCGGACCGGTATTTCCACTTAGCGTGTTAAAACAAATAAACAAATAGTTATACAAACTCTTCAGCTTTTAGTATAGATAGGATAAAAATAAGTGATGAGAATTCGAACTGGCAAGGCAATATCTATTAGAGAGCCATTTAAAATTTTAGGTCAAAGTTTTAAATAAAAGTTAAAGTCCAAAATGGACCAGTAGTCTAAAATGGTACGTCCAACCACAAACTAGATGATACGACAACGAATATAGATAGGGCTCCATTTTGTCAATCTATAAACGATGCCACAGGCTAAAGTTAGTAGTCTCATATCTTCAATGAGCTGGTTTATTACTTTTTGTTTATCGATAAATACTACTTAATACAGTCGTTTATCATTGTCCATCCATTTATCAGTAAATACCTACTGTAAAGTTATTGTCATCTCATAAATTACTGGTTTTAATAACTGTAAGTACGCTGGGACATTATTTTCAATTTGTTTCGGTGTATATTGCCTTCAGCCGCCGCAAAATTATTTCCTGCAAAGAGCAATTCATTAGTAAAAGCCCAATTTGTGAAAGATTAAAATTACTGAATGTAAAATAAATGACTTTCGGATGAAGAATATTTAAGAGCAATTTAATATTAAAAATATAATAATTTAATGTATGATATTTAGAGATTATTATGAGTAAAGTTAATTGGAAGAGAAAATTACTATTAATGAAATGCCTTTATTCAGAAAACTGACATTTCTAATTTCTAATATTTCTTGAAATAATTCAGCTTTTCAAAGGAAATACATAATAAAATAGGCACTTAAAGACCACTTGAGTTGATTACAATAAAATACAGTTGCCCCTTTACATCGTCTTGAAAAGTGAACCGGTTCACTAAAGTAGAATGAAATTTAAGAGACATCCAGTTATTGTTTTAATAACCATAATTCAAAATGTTTTTGCCAATAATATAATGACTGAAAATGAAAATGTCATTGCTGATGACTGTATCGTCAATTTTGCAAGAAAAATATTTGTTTATCGGCAAGTGGTTGTATGCAATGAAAATGATACGGGAACTCCAGATGAAAGCAACCAAATATTGAGATCACTAGCGAATTCAACACACTACAAAGTCGTAACTTGGACAAAGAAGTGGACGGATTGTAAAAACAAGCATATTTTACTTAATACTCAGTATTTGATTTATGCAGACAGTGCACAGCATCTAGGTAGCATTTTGAAAAATTGGTTTTGTTTTGCGTGGTCTTCAAATACTAGATTTATAGTAATCACGTCTGTAATTACTACTAACATTGAAGAAATACTGGCGACATTGCGTTCACATGATATTTACAAAGCTTTAGTTATTGTGAAATTTGAAATGAATCATATTCTTTATTACAACACTTTGCCAAGATGTGGAGCAGCTGCAATTCGGAACGGCTTGCAACAATACGTTTGCTCATCAAATGATACAGATGTGATTGCAAACGATTACCGACTTTTGATTGCTTGTGAATTCGTACAAGGATTTAATATTGCTCCGCCGTATACTCTCTCAAGGAATATGAGCAATTCTGCATTTTTGAATAATGTAGATATTCATTTAGGTATTGAAACTAAGATTTCCAGTCTTATTCTAGGCTTATCTAAAGTAGAATCTGGAAATATATCCAATTATCATATTTTGGGTGGGTATGATGATGGTTTAATAAGTGATTTCCTTAAAGGTGATATTGATATTTTGTTTGGTGGCTTATATCTTTCAGAACATAGCATGTTCTCTGATACCAGCTATCCTCTTTTTTATGGTAAAATTATTTGTGTTACAAAAGAAATTAACTCTGATCACATACACAGTGTTTTGAGAGTTTTTTCTAATGATGTTTGGCTTTTTATAGTCCTTATTAACATTATATTCATCTATTTCATGTATACAATTATTATGAAAAAGCGCGAGTTGAACATAACGTTTTCTCACATTCTTTTGACTTTGTTTGGAATTTTAGTGGGGAAAAATATGGTCCTTAGAAGAAAATCTCTAAGACTTATACTTTTAGTTTGGATTTTAATCGCTTTAGTTCTACGCATAGGTTTTGAGACTCTCTTGGTGCCATTTCTAATGGACAGTGGATACAATGATAATTCAAATGATCTTAATATTCTTTGCGAGAAAAATTACAAGGTCTATGTGTCGAAAGCAAATTACGAATACGTAATTAAAGGCATAATCCTCAAGGGCTGTAAACTTAATAATGAAAGTTTTATTCTTGTTGACGAACCTCTTACAACTTTAACGAATAGTGAATCAGACAATGTCGCAGTTTTCATGTACATTCAAAATTATGTATATGAATTACCTAAACACATGGAAGAAAATAATCATAAATTTCATATTATGTCAGAGATCGTTAATGTGGTTCCAATCACTTATTACTTCCGTAGAGGGGATCCTTTGCGTGACCTATATGAAAAAAAAGGTTTAAAAATATTCGAAACTGGTTTGATGCAGTTTTATGAAAAGGCTTTGGCGCTCTATATGGCACAAAATATTGACATGAAGACGGAAAAATCTAGAAAGTTCGTACGATTGTCGATGAAACATTGCGATTTCATTTTTATCCTGTATATGTGGGGAATAATATTAGCATCTGTAGTGTTTATGCTAGAAATTGTCACTTTTAAATGTATTAAGCGTAAACATAAGTTGTTTTAATCTAACTTCGAAATAAATGTCGTTTGCTTGTTTTAACGTTGTATATTTTATTTTTTATCGTTCTGTTCTATTTCCTTCCATAGTTATAGCCGATCGGTTCGTATTTTAGGAACTTCGAGCATAGGACGCAAAGCAAAAGAAATATTAAGCTAGAATTTTTTTTTATTAAAGAATGTTTTTTTTTTCTATGTCTATGAGTCAGATACAGAGAAACTAGGAATCGGTAAGATAGAGGGGGGAGGGAGGTAACCCGTTTCTCTGCATCTAATTGAACATACTTGTAAACCAACTGAAAGAGATGATAGGCATCGTGTCGTATCAAGACCTTAAAATGAAAAGCCGAGAATAGAACCGCGTGGCGTGTACTCCACCGACAAGAGAACAGCTCTTGAATACATAGGTACTTTTATTATTCTACGTATAGATACTTGCGATGATGGCCGATGTAGATGCGACTTCTGGACAGGCGGCGGGACTCTTCAATGATGAATTTAATATTTATGCTGATAAAAGGCTTTATTTAAACTTTACAATAGTAAAAGTATATATGTAAAAAAAATATAATAAAAATAGTGCGTTGGTGCCGTGTCGTCTCGGGCATTGAAAAAATCGAGAATGTGCCGCCATCTCCTCGCCCCCTCCCGCGCTCGCAGCCCCCTCATTCGATCCTAGACTTCGTTCCGTTTCATATCATTAACATGCCCCGGGCCTTGGAATCTCCTGGTTCCAACGGAATGATGACAATGTGTCTGGACTGGCTGGACTAGGGCTTGACATCTTCAGATGCAGGAAATAGTGGGCATATGCGTGTGAAGTCCCGTGTGATCTCACCCTTCTCTGTTTTGATTCGCGCCATGCGTGCAATGCCATCCTTTCCGGGATAGGTTTCAATCACTCTTCCTAACCGCCATTTCAAAGGAGGCAGGTTGTCTTCCTTGATAAGGACGAGGGCGTTCGGCTCAATCCTGGACTCGCTGATCTGCCATTTACATCGCTTCTGGAGCTCCGAGATATATTCCTTGGACCACCTCTTCCAGAAGTTCTGTCGCATTTGTTCAACTCGGTGGTAGCGCGGCAGACTCTGTGTTTTTGCCTCGCTGAGGTCGTGACAGGCAGGCGCGGTGAGCGGTCGGCCAATCAGAAAGTGTGAAGGACATAGAGGGAGAAGATCATTGGGATCAGCGGATAGCGGAGACAAGGGACGGGAGTTAAGGACAGCCTCAACTTGTGTTAACACTGTGCTTAACTCCTCATATGTAAGATTAGCATTACCTACAACCCGATACAAATGATATTTGCAGGACTTTACCCCTGCCTCCCACAAGCCACCTACATGAGCTCCATAGGGAACTATGAATGAAAATTTAATGAAGTTATTGGATAAAAAATTATTTATGTCATCTTTATTGACTTCTAAAAATTTTGAAAATTCTTTTGCAGCCCCTACAAACGTTCTGCCATTGTCAGAAAATATTTCTGCAGGTTTCCCTCGTCGAGAAATGAACCGCTTGAGAGCCATTATATATGCTTCAGATGTTAAACTTGTGACCAATTCTAAATGGATTGCGCGTGTGATAAAACAAACAAATAAACAAATGTAACATTTTTCCAATTTCGCCCCTCTCCCCTTCCGGTTTAAAATGTACAGTGGACCTGCGTAATCCACTCCACATCTCTCAAAGGGCATAGCTTGATCTACTCTCTTATTAGGCAAATTGCCCATTTGAACTTCCAATGGACTTGGTTTCATGCGAACACATTTAACACAATTGCGAATTGTTTGCCTAGCTAAGTCGCGCCCTCTAAGAGGCCACCACCTTTCTCTAATGGTTGCTAATAAGGTTTGAGGTCCAGCATGAAGTAAAACCAAATGTTGGTGCTGAAAAAGAAGCTTAGTGAATTTATGTTTAGAACATAATAGTACAGGATGTTTTTTATCGTATGAAAATAATTCTGAGTTGGTGAGTCGGCCTCCGACTCTTATTAATTTGTCCTTATCAATAAATAAATTTAAACTTGAAACATTACGAAAACCCTTTAGGGTACGGTTGTGCTTTAAACTATTGTATATTTCTAACAACGATTGTTGTTGTGATAGATGCGTTAAGACTTGAGTGGAATGAGCTAATTCATCTACTGATAACGAACCGGTTATTTTTTGTGATTGTGAACGACAGTTATTAACGAAACGAAACATATATGCAATCGTGCGTATTAAACGATTATATGAAGAAAAACGCTCAAATGGAAAACAGTCTGCCGTGTGAGTGTGACCTAATGTTGCTATTTTTATAGGTTTTAGTTCAGGAAGATTATCACAGCTATCACAAATGTCACCACTTTGCTTATAATCGATAACCGGTTCGCGTAGAAACGCAGGCCCGTTCTTCCATAAGTCAGAGGATAGCAACTCGTCTACATGAGCGCCGCGCGATAACAAGTCAGCTGGGTTTTGTTTACCAGCAACATGCGACCACTGTGAGTCGCCCGTAAGTTCATTTATTTCAACCACGCGTGACTGTACAAATGTTTTCAATAAGTTAGGTGACATACGTAGCCATCCGAGAACGATGGTTGAATCCGACCAAAAATGAACCTTATCAAACGTTAATCTAAGTGAATTTACAATTTTATGAAATAATTTTGCAGCGATTAATGCACCACATAATTCTAAACGCGGTATACTAACCGGTTTTATCGGAGCGACCTTACTTTTCGCACACAACAAATGTACAGTTACCGTGTCAGAAGTAAGGGTGCGTACATATGCGCACGCACCGAAGGCATGTTGTGATGCATCCGAAAAAATGTGCAACTCGGTTTTTTTTCTGCATTATCACATTTAATATAACGAGGAAAACGCAAGTCCTGTAAATGTTGTAATTTTTGTAGGAACAATTGCCAATCCTGTAAAATTACGTGTGGGACCGGTTCGTCCCAATCTAATTTTGCTAACCACAATTTTTGTAACATGATTTTTACAATAATTGTAGTAGCCGATAACAAGCCTAGCGGATCATAAATTTGGGAAATAGTAGATAAAATCGTGCGTTTAGTAACCTGAGTATCACCTTGTTCATATTTCGATGAAAAATATAATTCGTCACTGGTATGAAACCACCCTAAGCCTAATGTTTTTGTATGGTAAGTATCACTTAAAGCTAAATCTTTAGACGCCATTGTGGAATGTGTGTTGTGAAAATTAAATATCCACTTCCTTAGAGGAAAACAACCTGAATTTAATACCTCAGATACCTTTTCAGTTATTTGCATTAAAGTGAATTTATTATCATGGCCGGTAATTAAATCGTCCACATAAAAGTCCTCATTAATGACACGAGCTATTACCTCATCATCGCATTCTGATGCTAACTGTTTGAGGCATCGCATACTTAAATAAGGAGCGGACGCTGTGCCGTACGTTACTGTGTTAAGTTGATACACACCGAGAGGGTCGGTTGGTTTTCTCTCCAAATAATTAACTGTAAATTCCTCTGATCAGGCTGTATTAATATTTGTCTATACATTTTGGCTATGTCCGCACAAGCTACAAATTTAAATTGACGGAATCTTAATAATATAGAAAAAAATATCATTTTGTAATGCGGGACCTGTCAGCTGTATATCATTCAGCGACTTACCTGAATCTGACTTACAACTTGCGTCGAAAACGACCCTGAGACGGGTAGTCGTACTATGTTCCCTCAGGACGCCATGGTGAGGAAGAAAATAATATGGTGATTCATAATTATAAATGCGACTCATGTGTCCCAAGCTTAAATATTCGTTCATGAAATCACAATACATTTTTCTGTAGTCGGGTGAGCCGCGAAGTAATTTAAGTTCGAGTGACAGAAACCTGTTCTTAGCTATAGTGAATGAATCACCGAGTGCATCAGCCGATTGGCTCAGAGGTATACGCACGGAGAAACGACCCGAATTGTCGCGTGTAGTTGTGGTAGTAAATAAATTTTCGCATGCACTGTCCGATTTAGATAAAATGTGTGAATTTTTAATTTCAATTTCTTCGAGTTCCCAGAAACGTCTAAGTTGCATATCTAATGATAAATTGCACTGAATAGTGTTGTGTGATTTTTTATTTGAGTTTGAGTTATGTACATTTGAATTGTATACACAACCTGAAATGACCCACCCCAATAGTGTATTTTGTAAATATGGGCCATTTGGCAAGCGAATTAAGCCCTCAGACATGAGGTCCCAAAATGTGTCTGCGCCTATTAATAGCTCAATTTCATCAGGCGAATAAAAATCAGGATCAGCAAGCTGCAAGTTACTAGGAATGTGAATATTGTGACTATTCCTTAGTGACGGTAACTTTGCCGTAATGCATGGCAAAACAAAACAATTAATGCGTGTGTTGTATGAACTTGTCTTTGACCTTAAATTGATTTTACTTATCTGTGTGGATTGTGTTACGCAATTACCAATACCTGTGATTAGAACAGAGGACTGTATCATTGAGATTTTAAGCTTTTTACATAGTGACTGTGAAATTATGGAATGTTGACTACCGTTATCCAATATTGCTCGTACAGTATGAAATTTGTTATCTACGTCAGCTATCTCCACCAAAGCGGTTGACAATAAAACTTGTGGCATGAATGTGTGAATAGTACCATCATTTTTATCTAATGAACTAGCTTTGTGAGATGACGAATAAGCTGCGTGTGTATATGTGGACCCTATGTTAGGTTCACTCGACGATGTGTGTGTTAATAAATTAGGAGACAGACCACTATCCACAGATTCTCTGTGTAGTAATGTGTTATGTTTCCTGTTACATTGTTTGCACGGCCCATACCAACAATCCTTAACTGCATGTCCTGCACGCAAACAATTATTACAAAGATTCTTTTCGTCAACGTACTTTATTCTGTCTCCAATCGAAAGATTCAAAAATTCTTCACATGAGTAAAGAGGATGATTTGCGTGACATTTTATACATGAGAATCGTTTCGGTTTGGACTCAGAATGTGACGTTGCACGCTGTGATTTCTGTGTAGTGATATGACTATGTGTGTATTTTTGATGATTTGACGACGACGACGACACCTTAACTTTATTTTGCGAATTATGTGACACCTTAATTGTTTCCAAGACATCGGCCCTGTCTTTTAAAAAATTTAATCAAATCTGACAACGACAACTTTTCATTATTTTGTGTGATTGTACTTTTGTGAAGTTCCCACTCTCGTTCGGTAGCAGAGTCCAATTTTGTGACGATTATGTAGACAATTAAAGTGTCCCAAGAATCGGTGGGCTCGCCTAACGTTTTGAGAGCACGAATATTTCTAAGAATCGTGTCGATTAATTTCCTAATCTGTGAAGCCGATTCCTTTGTCACAACCGGTGCAGCAAATAATGCTTTGCAATGATTATGCAACAACAAACGATTATTATTGTACCTATTTTCAAGTAAATCCCATGCTGTTACATAATTCTCGGATGAGAATTCTAATGACTTTATCACTTGCAACGCATCACCTTTTAACACAGAACGTAAATAATGAAATTTTTGGATATTATCCAAGGATTTGCAATTGTGAATAACTGATAAAAATGTGTCATGAAACTCAAGCCATTGGTCGTAAGTACCGTCAAAGTGAGGCAGCGAAATTGTAGGTAATTTGATTGCGGATTTCTGATTGTGCAGAGCAACTACGCTCTGCTGCCAGAAAATGTGGCAGAGAGAATCCGGACAAACGAAGCGGCGGGAAGAATTCTGTACCGGAACTTCACCGGGAAAAAACCACCGGTAAAAATAAGTACCGGGAAAAAATCTCCACGCGGCACCACGTTTGCCCGACTAAAACCTAACTAACTTAACGCAGTCTGCTACCACCGTAGCTTATGAAGGGAGCTACAGGGCCCTATATCATAACTAACCTATAAATTAACTAAACTAAAACTCACCAAGTTGACTTCTCAAACCAAGTTGGGGTGTCTTCGGAGGAAGTGGTGTTTGGTCCCTAAATCACCCAAACTACCCCCTGAGATCTCAATCCCCAGAAAATACCTTGCTTTCCTCACGAGGGTTCACTCGGCAACAGGTTTCGGCGTCTCCAGGCGGCCACGTTTCGCATCTCACACGAAACAGTCACAGTAAAAGGTTTCACAAACACAAAAGTTCAATAGTTATTTAACAAACAGGAAATTCACACTTATAGTTCAAACTAATTGACAATCAAAGAAAGCGGGACCTCTCGCGTATTAAAAATCAAACCGATATCGCATAGGACAATGAGGCGACTGTCCGCGACGCCATTTTGCACGCGCGCTAATCTGTGCGGCGCGGCCTCCCCGCGCGATGTTCAAACAATACTGAATTCAAAATGGTCGCTCGCGACTGCCGACGCCGGCCGAGCGATAACAGGAAACGCCTGCGTTTAGTTTTACCCAATATATTACAAACATCCCCCGTCCCGGTCTGAGAAGCAGACCGCTAGCTTACTCTACGGGAAGGCGGGCGAGAGAGGTCACACCTCTCCTTAAAATCGAACCGTCGACCAACACCTCAGCCACACGCGGAGTGCCATCTCCGCCAAGAATCAAACGTAATATGCGAGCTCGTCGCCAAAGCAATGAGGGCAAATTTGCCTCTTTTAACAATACTAAATCACCCTCCCTGGGAGGCTCAGTCCTGTCTGTCCACTTCACTCTTTGCTGCAGCAAATGCAAATATTCAAGCGACCAGCGACGCCAAAAGTCCTGGCTCATTTGCTGCAACATTTGAAAACGCGACAACCGATATACGCGTTCATCCTTCCACGGGTATTCGGGCAGGGCATTCAACGGCCCTCCCACCAAAAAATGACCAGGGGTGAGAGCTTCCAAGTCATTTGGATCTGGAGATAGCGGACAGAGAGGACGAGAGTTGAGGACCGCCTCAACTTTACAAAACACTGTGGCCAACTCTTCAAAAGTTAGAGCCGTTTCTCCGATAATGCGGCGGAGGTGGGTCTTTGCGGATTTCACAGCCGCTTCAAAAATCCCTCCCCAATGGGGGCAACTTGGGGGACTAAACTTCCAGGTTATTCCCCTTTGGGCAGCAATTTGACTTAAACTAGTACAATTTTTATCAATAAACACAGAAACATCCTTAAGATAATTTACAGTTCCTTTATAGTTTGTGCCATTGTCAGACCTAATAAGGGAAGGTAGACCTCGACGCGAAACAAAGCGATCCAACGCGGCGACGAAGGCCTCCGTAGTCAGAGCCGATACCACCTCCAAATGGACAGCCTTGGTGGCCAAACAAACAAATACACACAAATAGCCCTTCACAATACGGGCATTACGAAAGGGAGAAGCCTTGATCGAAAAGGGACCGGCAAAATCGGTTCCAACGCCGTCAAACGGTCTCGAAGGTCGGATTCGATCAGCGGGCAAATCACCCATCTGTGGTTGCATCGTGGATGCCTTCAACCTATAACATGCAATACATCGAAACAGGACACTACGGATTGCTCTTCGGGCTGACAAAATCCAAAACTCGCGTTGCAAAATAGCCAACAAAGCATTGCACCCAGCATGGGCGTTACGAATGTGTCGATCAGACACCAAAAGCTGCACCAAGGGTCCGCCCTTGGGCAACAACAGAGGATGGCGAGTCTCATATGGAAGATCCGCCTTCCGGAGCCTGCCTCCAACCCGAAGAAGCCCATCCGAGTCGATGTACGGGTTCAAACGAGCGACCGCGCCCTTCAACTTAGCGCGTGCGTCGCGCAAGATACGAAGCTCTGACTCAAACCGTCCGGTCTGCACGACACGGACCCAATGCAACAATGCGCTCCGGCGCTCTTCTGCACCTGCAATCGGCTCCAACCGCTTTGCCTGTGGGTTTCTACAATTATGTATGAAACGCTTAATCCAACTGGTAACACCCAGAAGCTTATCCAAGCTGCTATACCGAGCAAGTAGCCAATCCGGCTCCGACGTCGTCTCAGCGACTACAGCATGTACACGGAGCCCAGTCAAACTCAAAGAAGTAACGTCTGTCTGACAGACAGGCCAAGAAGTTTCTGATCCCATCAGCCACTCTGGACCCCACCAGAGCGGGTGTGACACCAATTCTGGTGCCGTACAACCTCGGGAAGCACAGTCCGCTGGGTTAAGCTCTCCCGGCACATGTCTCCATGTTATATCAATTCCGATATTCTGGATTTGGGAAACCCGATTTCCCACAAAAACCTCCAAGGTATGTGGGGCCGCGCGCAACCATGCAAGCGCGACCTGGCTATCCGACCAGGCGAAGATGTCCCGTATTTCGACCGTGGCCGCCAGTTCACTGGCAACGTGATGCAACAATTTAGAGAGAAGGTGAGCTCCACTCAACTCAAGCTTGGGAATAGTCAGCCTAGTCCTGATGGGGGCGACCTTGCTCTTCCCTAACAAAAGCGAGACATTGACCCGGCCATCGGCGTCAACTGTCCGCATATAGACTGACGCGGCGTAGCCTCGCTCCGACGCGTCACAAAAGCCATGCAGGCTGGCTCGATATTTCCCGGGGGGCAATATTCGACGAGGCAAGGCAATCCGATTGACTTCCTTAATCGATGAAAACAACTCGAGCCAATCATCCAATGGAGGACCAAACAGCGGCTCGTCCCACGAGACGCCCAAAGTCCAAAGTCTCTGAAGAAGACACTTCGCAGAGAATATCACTGGACTGATCCAACCGCTTGGATCAAACATACGGGCTATTACGGACAACACCGTTCTCTTAGTCCAGACCTTTGGTATTTCCAAGTCCACTTGGAATGTGAAAATATCGGTTAGCGGCTGGTACTGCATGCCCAGCACCGCTATCCTGTTGGGATCATCCACATCCTCAAACAGGTGAGGGTTCTGTTGGTGATCCTCCGGGATCCCTTCTAGAACTTTAGGCTCATTAGACAACCACTTACGTAGCTCGTAGCCACCTGTCTTCAATATTTCAATCAATTCATCCCGCAGTAGGAGGGCCTCCTCAATACTTTGGGCTCCGGTGCACACGTCATCAACATACAAGTCACGTGACAGCACGGAAGCCCCACGGGGAAAGCGGATCCGTTCCCGCTCTGCCAATTCAAGCAATGATCTGATGGCGATATAGGGACTAGATTTCAAACCATACGTGTTTGTGTTGAGTTCATACACCGTCACAGGATCCTCAGGGCGCTCACGCCAGAGTATCAACTGGAATCGCCTGTCCTCAGGATGTATGACTGTCTGGCGGAACATCATCCGGATGTCCGCACCAAAAACCACTTGATGTCTTCTAAAGTTCAAGATGATGTCAATTATGTCCCTATGCAATTTGGGACCCGAATGCAAACACAGATTCAACGAAACCCCGTTCGAAGTGGGTGCGGACCCATCGAAGACGGTCCTCAATTTGCCTGTTGAGGCCTTCACCACCGCGTGGTGGGGCAAAAAATAATGCTCAGTTGAGCTCCAATCAACTCGAGCCGGAGACATGTGACCCAAATCCTCGTACTCGCGCATAAATTCAATATATTTATCGCGAAGTACGTGGTCACGCTGCATGCGTCGCTCCATGGACAGCAGTCGTTTCTCCGCAAGCGCCCTACTTTGCCCTAGGCTAGGACGAGAGGCAACAAAAGGTAACCTAGTTACAAACCGACCGGAGGGCAACCTCTCCGTGGTTGATCGAAAAAGGGCTTCGCACTCAGCGTGTTCCGGATCCATCCTGGAACTCATAGGTGGCTCCTCCACCTCCCAAAACCTTTGCATGGTCTTGGCCAAGGACGCAGATGCGACAACCGGTGGCTCCTCCGCGGTGCCATTATCAAACACAGGGCCCATCAGGGCAAAACCAAAAATCGTAGACACTGCCATCAGTGAAGACGAACCCAGAGCCTTCTGTGTACCCAACAAAATCCAACCCAATACGTCCGAGCCCAGGAGCAAGTCCACTGGGCCGGGATGAAAGACAAAGGGGTCGGCCAAATCCAGACCCGAAACCAAAGACAACACACCCGGCGGTATGTCTGTCGAGGGGTGCCAACCCGCAATGGTATCCATTACCATAGCCGAAGTCGTGATCCTCATTGTGGAGGACTTCAGCGAAGAAAAGGTGACAAGTGTCTGGCCCGTCAGACACTTCACTTGTATGCCACCAACTCCAAGAAGTGGCACAGGCGAGTCTTCCACGACTAAACCTAACTGGCGTGCCACTCGAGTGGTAACCAAACTGCTTTGAGCCCCTGAGTCCAACAGAGCTCTCAAATTAATGGCTTCCCCCACGACCCCATACGCGGACCACCGCGGTAGGGAGCAGAACCGTCCGCGGCTCTGTCCCAGCAAGGGAGCAAGCTAGTTACGGGCTCCCCACTCTCTCCAAACCAGGGGCGCGCCACTGACCCGGATAATATGGCGGGCGAGTGCACATCCCCATCTGAGGGGGCATAACCCGCGGCCCGGCCATACATATGGTACGGCGGGTGGTACTCCAGCCGTGGGTACTCGTGCAGCGGCGGAGAAAACCGCTGCGGCTGCATGTGTTGGGCATTGGTAACCCGCGTGGAGGGGGTGTCCCCACTCTCACGTCCGATCTAGGGCCCCCGCCCATGGGGGCCCTATCCGGGGCCTGGCCAGCTACATACTGGCCATGACCTTGGGGCGCGTGGTCCCGGTCCGCCAAGACCCGCGCAGGTACGCGACCCCCTCCCGAGGGGGGTGCGACGAGCGAAGCCGCGTCCTCCGTCCGGTGGTGGAGGGCTTCTGCGCAGGAGCGCCCCCGCCCATAGGGGACCCCTGCCTCAACATCCGGGTGCCATCCCCGTTGCGGTTCATGCAGAGCATCGCGTGGTGCCGCCCACGGCATGCACTGCATGGTATGGCACTGGGACAGTCACGTGCATAGTGACTGCCCAAACAATAAAAGCAAAGTTCATGCCGCTTTGCCATGCGGCGCCTATCTTGTACTGGCAGTCTCTGCCAGTCCCTGCATTGCAGCAGGCTGTGGCCCATCCGGCCACATTGCAGGCAGTCCGCGTCCCCCGCGACTGCTGCCGTGTGTGCAACCCGCACACCAGCTCCACGCGGTGGCGGTTGCCGTCCCTGTTGGGGCTTCCCTCGCCATGAGGGTTCCAAGGGCCTACGTTCAGGCGCTCTGGATGGCGCTGAGTCCGTCATGGTATTCTCAGCAGCCCGTGCCTCAAACTCCAAAAACTTCACCAAGTCAGTGAATGTTGGTAGGGTGGTGCTATCCCGTTCCGCATTCTCGCGCTCAAATCGCGAGCGGATGTCATTGGGTAATTTGCCCAATACAATGTGCACCAGCAAAAAGGACCATTGGTCCACCGGCAGCCCCAGTGTGCGGAGCGCGTTACAGGCCACTGTAACGGGCGTGAGCAACTGCAGGCGCAACTGTGCCCTGTTGGCCACCTTGGGCAGGGCCATCAACTGTGCGGCGTGCGCATCCGCTAACAAACGTAAGTTTTGGTAGCGGGAGTTCAATAACTCCCAAGCCGTATCGTACTGGTCGTCCTCCACCCGGAGGTGCTGGATGAGCGACCGCGCTTCATCCTCAAGAGTGGAGAGGAGGTAGGCCATCTTCTGGGCCTTCGACAAATCCTGTCGTGCTACGACCAGGGACTCAAACATATTTTTATATGCTACCCACTCCTCCATCCTACCCCCAAAGTGGGACAGCTGAAGGGTGGGGAGCCGACCAGTAACCGCTGGTCCTTCCTGTCTAACAGGTGTGCGAGGGGCTGGTCCGCCAGCCTGTCTCGCCCTTATTGCGGTCACCGCCTCCGCGATATCATCGTGCAGACTCAGGATCTGGTCCATGTCCGCCATGTGACCTGCGTAGGCCTCCGGGGTAAGATCGGCTTCGGTAAGCGCCGCCATGGCCGCTTCCGCGCTAATCAATCGTGAGTGGAGGTGATCCGCTCTTAGCAGTATGGCGCCCTCCCCTGTCCTTCCGGGACAGGAGTCCTCCGGCCGTCACAAACCATCTCAATTCGTTGGCGAGTGTCGCCCTAGCATTGGAGGCCTTCGCCATCGCGTCAAGTCACAAACAAAAAATAACAAAAGGTAAATAAAAAACAACAAAATCAAGCAACTACACGAAGAACCGCGGTAGGTATGAGAATGGCACAAACCCGGAACGCACGGTACAAACCGCAAACAAATACAAAAAAGGTTACAAATATTCTTATACAAACAAACTAAGAAAAATCTAATAATTTTTACAAACAATTAATTATTTTTTACAAACGAACAAATAGAGGGTAGATAAACTACGCTCTGCTACCAGAAAATGTGCAGAGCAACTACGCTCTGCTGCCAGAAAATGTGGCAGAGAGAATCCGGACAAACGAAGCGGCGGGAAGAATTCTGTACCGGAACTTCACCGGGAAAAAACCACCGGTAAAAATAAGTACCGGGAAAAAATCTCCACGCGGCACCACGTTTGCCCGACTAAAACCTAACTAACTTAACGCAGTCTGCTACCACCGTAGCTTATGAAGGGAGCTACAGGGCCCTATATCATAACTAACCTATAAATTAACTAAACTAAAACTCACCAAGTTGACTTCTCAAACCAAGTTGGGGTGTCTTCGGAGGAAGTGGTGTTTGGTCCCTAAATCACCCAAACTACCCCCTGAGATCTCAATCCCCAGAAAATACCTTGCTTTCCTCACGAGGGTTCACTCGGCAACAGGTTTCGGCGTCTCCAGGCGGCCACGTTTCGCATCTCACACGAAACAGTCACAGTAAAAGGTTTCACAAACACAAAAGTTCAATAGTTATTTAACAAACAGGAAATTCACACTTATAGTTCAAACTAATTGACAATCAAAGAAAGCGGGACCTCTCGCGTATTAAAAATCAAACCGATATCGCATAGGACAATGAGGCGACTGTCCGCGACGCCATTTTGCACGCGCGCTAATCTGTGCGGCGCGGCCTCCCCGCGCGATGTTCAAACAATACTGAATTCAAAATGGTCGCTCGCGACTGCCGACGCCGGCCGAGCGATAACAGGAAACGCCTGCGTTTAGTTTTACCCAATATATTACAAACACTGATCTACAGTAGTCTTACTCTCAGATGATGGCAAAGGATCAATTAGCATAGATTTACATTTGGCCACAAGCGAAAAATACTGACTCTCAACCGATTCCCGCTCGATAAGTTCTTTTTCTAACTGGCTCTCGGACGAAATTAAATCTATTTCATCTTGTATTTTATTAAATTGATCGAATAACTGTTGAAATTTAGTAAAACGTTCTTGTAATTCTAATTTTGCCAGCTCAGATAAAGACGTGGCAACAAGAGGCAGTACATATTTTGAGAATAATGTGAATTTACCTTTAATAATACCTCGTTTTTTAACTAAATCTCTAAGAATATCATCTAAACTTTCAATATCTACTACTGATTGCCTCTTTTTTGTCATTTTTGTGGCGTGGAAGACAAAGGAAAAGTACTTACGATTTTGAGAATTCCCGGTGAGGGTAGGTAGCACGCGCTCGGTTAACACTGGAATTTACGAAAAAGGCACAATGTTAGCACAATTTGAACACTAGGATTGGGAAGGAGAATTAGTGTGACTGGCCTGACCGTCTGTCTGATGGTGCCTGCTGCGCCTGCGCTGGTCTGCTGACCGATGACGTTGACCCAAGTATCCGTCTCTTGAAGGAAATGTAGATGCGACTTCTGGACAGGCGGCGGGACTCTTCAATGATGAATTTAATATTTATGCTGATAAAAGGCTTTATTTAAACTTTACAATAGTAAAAGTATATATGTAAAAAAAATATAATAAAAATAGTGCGTTGGTGCCGTGTCGTCTCGGGCATTGAAAAAATCGAGAATGTGCCGCCATCTCCTCGCCCCCTCCCGCGCTCGCAGCCCCCTCATTCGATCCTAGACTTCGTTCCGTTTCATATCATTAACAGCCGAGTGGTAGGGCGCCCGCCTGCGGATGCAAAATCCCAGGTTCGAATCCTGCCCGGGCTACATGAGTTTATATACCAATCTAATTCATGTATGGTAGTTTTTATCGAGCACCACTTGCGTCCGGTGAAGGCAAACATCGTGAGGAAATCTGCACTCTGGTTGATGATTTTCAGCAGCTAGTGTATGAAATGGAGAAGGCAATGGCGAACCACTTCATTAAAATTGCCAAGAGAGTCGTTGTGTGTGTTTCATTGCATATAATGACCACGACTCTCAGTCTTGAGGAAATACGACTAAAGAGAGATAGATACTTAAAAAATTAGGTCGAGTAACTTGTTGTACTCACCAATCACAAGTGTACTCATGTCGTAATTTGACTGTAAACTTATATTATAATATTTCAGAGTATTGTAGTTAAGTATTTCAAATATGCGCACTTGCATTAATGGCTTTAACCTACAAAATATGACCTCACAAATACCTGTTCCACGGTCTACTTACTCTGTTACTAGAATAAGCTGCACTCTCGGAACATGACGCCAACAAATGCGCGGCGTGAAGCTTGAGATATTGTTTAGCTCAGGTACAGGCTTTGAATAAAGGTGTTTTTTCATTGAACTGTTACTACCACAGGAATCTGAAAAATTAAATACATGTAATTTTGCAGCCACGTGCTATAATAATAAGTTATTTATTTCGGTCAAAATCTGTGGGTTGTTCGGTCTAAATAAGCTGCATAGAACTTTAAAGTGTCCTCACTTAACCCATTTAGACAGTGCAAGTTTCTTACAAGAGCAATACTGGCATGCAATAATTGCAGTGCAACAATTGACTTTCAATAATTGCAAGCAATTGTTGTTTGGACCATGCGAATAAATGATTGCTTCAATTTTATTGTATGTAACGTGCAAGAAATTTGCACTGTCTAAATGGGCCTTCACTTACATACAAATATTTAATTCCCTTAGAACCATCTAAAAAGTATTTAAATTTAAGTTGATTGATCGATATGTATACCAAAATGAAACCGTTTTCAATTTTGACGCGACCAAAATAGCGATTAACTTTATATCATTAAACAATAACTCCCAAAAGGCACCATCAGCAATCGAAACGTCTCATATCAAAACAAGAAAATAACAAAGAAGCAAAAATCTCCAGTTTTACTTAAAACAATTTCCTCTATCAAAGTTGTACAAGTGCTTTTTATTTGTTCGTGTCACGTCCGTCCCCGGAGCTGTTTGTTAGTGACGCCATAAGCGAATTTGCTGAGTTCCTGAGTTTATACGCCGCTAAAATTGCGCTCCAGCCGGGACAGACCTTTATTATTTAGTAGTCGCGCCCCGGGGCTTCGTTCCCGTGAGAATTTCGGAATAAAAAGTATCCTATGTGCTATTCCCGGTATTTTTCTTTCCGTATGCGGCGGTGTTTCCGAACCGATACGACATTGGAACCTTCAAAAAGCGAGTCTACGTCTTCTTGAAAGGCCGACAACACTCTTGTAATACCCCTGGGGTTGCAGTTGTCCATGGGCAGCGGTGATCGCTTACCATCAGGTGACCCGCTTGCTCGTTTGCCGCCCTATATTATAAAAAAAAACTCCATCCAGAGACGCCAGGGTCGACCAATTAAAGTGCTGGTGCGACGAATTAAACAAATTTGACAAAGGGCGCTATTTTGACCTTTATGGCGCTATTTTGTATTGGTTGACTGAAATTGATAGAAAAACAATAGTTTAGTATTCAGTAGTATCTAAGCATCGTCTCTAAGCAATACTCAAAAAGGTTGACTGGACGAAAGTTCCCGGAAAACGGTTTTATAAAAAAAAAGGTTAAGTATTTACAAGTTCTTATTGGCCCGCTTGTCCCAAGAGAGCGCGTGCTGGGATCACGTACTAAGTTGAGATTAGTTACTATACTAGGTTTATTCATAGTATACTATTTTTTTTGTTAAAGATTTAGGGCCTATATTGCATCTAGAGCAAAGAAAAAATACACTATGCGACCTAGCATATTGTGAGAATTAATCCAACAATCAACATGATAGGGGCCGATATTGTGTATCGAGTTACTTTCTATGTTTTTTTTTCTCTAAAATGGTCAGAGCATTCCGTTTAGTATCTAATATAGTCTCAAGAAAATTCTAAAAATCGACGCAAAAAGTATGATGATTGTTTTTGAAATGCTAGTAGTTTGTAACTTTGAGATTTATAATACACTATGATTATATAATCAGTCTTCGACATGAAAAAGTGTCTTCTTTGAAGGCCAAGTTTGGATAAAGAATTTTTGATTTTGATTTTGAATATCTAAAATTCAGACAGAGGTACCTACACGAACAGTAGCAATTACGTACATACAAGCCAGTAAATAAGAATATGCAAACTAACACGTGTAACACGATGTAGCTTTATTAAATTATCCCTGAACTCAGGTGCGACATTGAAAATCTCATTTACATGGACGTGAGCATTTTCCGATACCTTCTATCTAGGAGCAGTACAAAGTAGTCTTATATTGTTGATTTTATTTGAGATCTGTATTTTGAAACACAAGATGTTTTATTTGTTGTTTATCTGTTAGAAAATTGGTTGGACATTATGGCCATTTTGTTCGAACATAAAACAACTAAATTAATTGAAAAATCATGAGTGCCACTTTGTTATACGAAAAACTGAGTGCAGCCATACAAAATGTATGTAACTCTTCGAGCATTAAGGACTTCCGCGCGCGGGGAGTCCGTGTTGCTCAATGATGTAACTTATTAGTATAGTCCTACGATTTTATCCAATTTCCGTCAAAATCCTTATTATGAATAATAATTAATTTAAATTCTTCCTATTACAAATAAATTAGCTAACTTAATCACTAATTAATTAAATTAATTGCAAGCAGTTTTACATTAAAGGGTTGATTAGGGTGGACATTGCAATCAAATTTTGATTACAAAGCGTTAGATTGATAAGGGATAATATTTCAAAAACGTTTTAAAATTATATATCTTTTTATTAGTACCTATTTTTTTTCTTATAATAAAATGACTTTTACTGAAAGTTTAGTAGATACCTATATGAACCGAATAAATACAATACAACAAGTGTTATTTACCTAAATGCATATTTAAGTATCAGTACCATGGGAAATTTATATGACTTTTCCGAAAAAAGCATCAAACAATATGACAAAACCGTATCTTCTTCAACAATAGGTACAGTTGTGACAGCACATGTTTTTATGATAGGCTATTTTTATATAAAGCACGTGTTCCAAAAGAAGCAAGAAATTATTTTCTTCAAAAATTACATATAAGTGAGTCATTTTAAATCGTCATAAATTTACTTATATTAAGATATATACATATATTGCGTATATATCCTAATATAGCTAAGGTTACCACCGCCAAGGCGCAAGTGGAGAAGAGGCGCAACACACTTTTCTGCTGCATTTTCTATTAGAATTTTATTT